>CAWUFW010020644.1:0-145057 GCA_963921515.1 Calotriton arnoldi | reverse complement strand
AGCAATATCTGTGACCACGACTCCCATGATGCTATTGGCTACACTGACTTGCCCAGCATACACAGAATTCCTTTCTTTCAGTGGTCTTCACTGTGTGTTGGTGTTGTAGTGGTGGCTACATGTCTGGATGTGTTTGTTAGTTATATTTGTGCCACTGCATAGCTGTAGTTGTAGTTGTGCTTGTACATGTGATGACACGGCTAAATGTAACTTTGAGATGGCATGTGTTGTGTTTATCTGACTGACATACACATTTTGGGATGATTCTGTTCTGGTTGCTGTGTAATTGCTAAGAGTGCATGGTTTGACTCTCCCCTTGACAGTGATGTGTGTGTGTATTGTGGCAGAATATTGTGTACATTTGTTGTGTACTCACCAGGCTCTGGGATGTTTTCTAGTCCATAGACGCTCACTGGCGGAAGGATGGCCCGCACCTTCTCCTCCCAGGGCCTGAGGTATACTGGCTTGGCAGGAGGGCCACTGCCGGTGTATTGGCTCAGGAGGTAGTCCTTCTTCAGCAGCTCCCGTACCCTCCTGCGCACGTCCATACCACCTGTTCTGGATGTCAGTCTTTGTGCGCAGACATGGTGATTGTGCGTTCACCCTGTTGATGATCCTCTCCCACATCTTTGTTTTCTGGGAGATGGGTGTCTGTTGGACCAGTGCGCCAAACAGCTGTGGCTCTACCCTGAGGATCTCGTCTACCAGGACTTCCAATTCACAATCTAGGAACTTGTGATTCTTCTTTGGGGGCATGGTGATGGGTGGTGAGGGTGAGTGATGTGTGTGTTGGTGTGCAGGTGAAGGTGTGTGAGTGTGTGTTTTGCTGGGTGTATGTGAGGTAGCTATTTGTTGGTGTGCTGATGGTGTGTGGCTTGTGTGAGGGATGAGCTGTGGGTGTGTGGTTGCTGTCTGTTGAGTGCTGGCAGGTGAATAGCATTTGCAAAGGATCATGTTTGGGATTTGTGTCCTTTATATGGGTGGAGTTGTGGGTGTGTCTTTGTTCTCTGTCCCCACCCCCCAGTATTTATTGGCTTTGTAATTGCTTGTTTGGCCTTTTTTTTGTGTATTTTCCCTTAGTACTTTCTGTGCATGTTGGAAACGTTCTTGTGACCGAGTCGGACCCTGCAGTTGTCTCGTACGGTCTTCTCCGTTTCGTTCACGCTGTGTTTGTGCAATTTTCTATGCTGCGTACGCGTCGGTCGCGGTGTTTTGTGTTACTTCGGCTCGCAGTTTTGTATGCGTGTCGGTCGTACGTCTTGTCCTCCGTACGACTCGGTCGTGGTTTCGCGCCTTGCATCGTACTTTGCGGTTTGGAGTTCGCGGGTACGTTTCGGTCGGATTTGTTCCGGGTGCGTGTCGGTCGGTTCGATTCGCGTGTTTTTCCGGCCGGATTGCTGTTTTCCGTGCGGCTCGGTCGTTCGGCTTGGGTTCCGTACGTGTCGGTCGGATTTTGCACGCTTTGCATCGTACTTGGCGTGTCGGGCGCCACAGGTACGTGTCGGTCGGAATTAATTCCGGCTCCGAGTCGGTCGGTGCTTTTTCCGGCCTGAATCGGAATCGACCCCTTAGTTTTTTTGACAAAAGTCTGACGGTTGCTGAATGTTGGGATAATGATGATTTTAGCACCACAAACCCTTTGTTGATACCATTTGCAGGGGAAAAAACAGACGCTTTCTTCTGAAGCACTTTTTCCCATTTTTCCCCCAAGAAAACTAAATTTAGCTGTATTTTGGCTAATTTCTCGGTTCTCGGTCCCCTCCAGGGGAATCCACAAACCCTGGGTACCTTTAGAATTATGTGGTCAAAAGGTTACAGGGACCTAAGCTCAAACTACCCCAAATAGCCCAAAAAAGGCTAAGCACGAGGGGTGGGAGGGAGGGAAGGCTCAGCAGCGAAGTGGTTAAAATCATTTTTTTATTATAGTATTAATATTTTTATTATCTCAGTGAGTAATACAAAATTTAGGATCATTTTTCACTGATATAATACTATTTTACTGGTTTAAGAATATGTTTAAATTATTTTGGTGTATTATGTTTTAGTTTCTTAGATGCCTGGTAGATTTTATATGTGGTTTAGAGGATAGATTTGGCTAATACATATAAGTCGTCTAGTCTTTTGTTGTTTATAAATATTCCTACTTTGGATTGTAGCATTTCATAAATTTTTCTTGTTTGTTTGGTTAGTTTAAGACAGATTTTGGTAACAGATGGTTCTATTCTAAGTTCTTGATAGCTTTGCTCTTTTTGTAAGGCTTCTAGTCATTTGTATAGCGTAGGTTGAGTTCTGCCTAGTGTAGACTGGAAGGCACTATGCCATGCTTCCGCTGCATTGTTTGTTTTTGCCTCCTGTGCCGAGGTATCTGGAATTTTGGCTGGCGTCTGTGTCTTGACCTATGCAGTCTGCCTATGCCATGTGTCCTCGAAGTAGTCCATTAGGGTAGTACGTTTGTCTTCATTATTTTGGTAATAGAGACTATCCATTAGGTTGTAGTAATGGCTATTTCTGTCACAGGGACATAAGCCTAGTGCAATAATTATTTTGACTTCAAAGGCAAATTGGCTGTTGGGCGGCGTATTCAACACTTAGGGCCTTATTACGAGTTTGGTGGTCCATGGACCGCCATACCGGCAGTTGTGGTGCCAAGCCGCCTGACAAGCTCGGCGGTCCGACCACCGTATTTTGAGTTGTAGTGGAATGCATTTGGAAAGACCACCGCTGAACCACCAACACTGCCAGCACACCACCGACCACTGGGTTCGTGTTCGGAGAAAAGCAGCTGCCATAGGGCGGTACATGGGAGTTTCATGGCTGTCCATATAACGAGTTGGCTTTTCCACGAGCTGACCACGGCGGTGAGACCTCCAGCTTCAAGTCGGCGAAAACGAAGGATTTGGGGTAAGTACTCACCTCTTTCCTGTGATTTCAGTCAGAGTTCGACGTGGATCCCTTTCTTCAGGTCCTCCTTCACAGCCGAATCTTCACCGCGAGGATTATGACCCTGTTTGTGGCAATGTACAGTAGAGTCCCTTTTGTACCATATACTCATTGCCTGGACTGTCCACATATGGGCCAAACTCCGGCAATGGGTAGATGGTATTCAAGGCATCAATACATATGGAAAGGTATTCACCACCACTGCAAAATATCCACAGCCACACAGTCGGGCACCGCGGTAAACTCATAATACAGTGGTGTGAAGACCTTTGGCATTGCGGTCTCTTATCAGCCACGGTGTTTGGGCGGTCGGACCGCTAAACTCGTAATAAGTCCCTAAGTGCAGCTTATGTAAGTGACACAATATACTTTGATTAATATGATAGTAACATCCCTGTATGGCTGTGTGGGGTATATTTTTAGTATAGATTGGATTAATAGCTTGCTCAAAGTCAATAATAATTTTTGGGGGTATAGTAGTTTGCCTCTTAGCTGAATACGGTTTAGCAGTTCCATATAGGTACTGCCGTGTTTGCTTGGAAGTAATGCATTCACAAAAGTATATATATATTTTTTGAAATTTACCATGTATGGTGTATAGTTGATGGAAAGATTTGGGACACATTTTAAATGTGCTATCCATCATCCATGCTTAATATTGAGCTAGGTCTGAGTAAGTTTGTAGGGGTAGCAAATATAAGTATACGTTTGTCATTACGTTTATTATCGATATAATTGGAATTGTTCCTCTCTGATGGGTCATTGTAAGACTGAGGGATGTCTACATCTCTGTATGTTTTAGCGGTATGTGGGGTGTCACTGCTGGCCCTTTTAGTTCATGTTATGCAGACTGTTTTAAAGTGTGTATTGATGGTAACTGACCTGTTATATGTTCTGGTGATGTGCGGTAGTATATCCTTCGAGTATTTGTGCTGTGGGTTCTTGGGTGCTAGTGCTTGATTCTCTTATATGTTCTAATACTTCTCTGACTTCTATTTCTGTTACATTGGGAGTGGTGGGTATGCTCTTTTACATTAATTACTACAGTTTCTTTGGAAGTTTCCCTCCCATAACATGCATTAGAATAATATTAGGTACATTTCCAATTAATATGTTCAGCAGAAGCATTTTCTTGACTATAGGTGTATCCCATGTAACACAGTAACAGTTTCTCCTTCTGCGATGTTATAAATTTTGCACCTTCTGCCATTATCTCTTTATTTACTCTAAAAATATGGAAAAGGGAATAATAGTTATTTAACAAATGTTGTTTATTAATATACAGTTAAATATACATTTTTGTTTATTCCAAAACTTACTTGTATGTTGTTTAGCCAAGCTTTGTATTCTTGGAAACTTGTTCTTCAGCAAGCTTCTTCTTGAAACAGGTGTTTTTTTATGTTGGAAGAGAAAAGATAGTTTTATTTATTGCATATATTATATTTTTTATGTTTAACAACGTTTAGGTTATTCTAACTTTTATCTGTTGCTCCTTTAGTAAGTTTAAAGCAGCTTTTTAGATATACTTACTTTATTTGTGGTCTTTGATTTGTGCTTGTCCATGGAGTTTAGTTGAAGGTTGAATAATCTGTAGAAAAACTTTGCTAGTAATTGTTTATTATGATTTTTGTTTTTAAAGTTAAAATTATTTAACTTCATATTTTAAAAATGTATATTACTTACTTGGAGAAGTGGCTGTATATGTTGCAGGCTTCTCTTTTGCAGTGAAAATGCGGCAGAGTTTCCTCCCCTTCAAATGTTTGGTGTTTTTAGAGGTATGTTTTGGTTAAATTACTGTGGCTTTTTATTGTTTGTATAATTGGTGAAGCAATTTTATTGGTGGTAGTTTTGTATCGTTTAATATTATTGGCTGTTTTAGCTTCATTTCATTTATTTTTTCAGTTATGTCCTTATATTGGAAAACACTAATTCATTTTTTTATGCTCCTATTCAAGACAACTTATTTTATTTAATATTATATGTATTTATTTTAAGTAGAGAAATAATATTGTTTGTAAATATAAATATGTGTTGTAAAGTGGGATCTAAATATGTATAATGTATAATTTAGAGGAGTTTTCTGTTTATATATTTTAAATGTATTATTTAGGCTAAGTAAAATGTGATATTTTATTTATAAATTGTATTTATTACTGTGGGATAGATTTATGTTGTTTGTTTGTTTGTTTAAATGTAGTGTTTGTCATATTCTTTACTGCTAGTTATTACTTGTTTTAAAAATATTTATGCAATCAATATTGTTGATTTCAATATTTCTTACGTCTGTGGTTAGTTATGTCACGATATTTTCCAATATTTTTGTTTTCAATATATATTAGATTAGATCGTTTTGATGTTGATATTTATTTGTACGATATTAGTGACTTTTTAAATTAAGTATAGGGTCTCAATATTTGTATTAACTATGTAAAAGTTTTGATAATTCTGTAAGTCGATATTTGCTGTCTCAATATTTTGTCAGTGATCCCTCATGAGTCCTTTCAAAAACTCATTTTTCTCTTTTTTTGTAAGTGTTTCAAATATTTAAAGATGTATTTCATGGTGGTGTATATTCTCCTCTCTAATGTATCTGCATTTGAGGTTATGATGACATCTAGATTGACAATATCAATTAAACCTACATCTTGTCTCTACAGCTACTGGATCTGGACACACTTTCGAAAAACCAACCACAAAGACTCAGGTTCAGCAGCTGACCTTACAGGGTTTCTCCTCAAAAGTTATCTCTGTGGCTGCAGCTGGTGAGTTTACATTGTTGCGATATAATATTTTAATCTATGGATCAACTCTAATTTGCATATGCAGACTTATGCTCACATGGTACTAACTTTATTCTTTATTTGCAGAACACTGTTAATTTAAGTATTGTGTTGGCATTTTTTGACACACAACTGGGTTTGATATACTTCATCTGTTGAAATCTTCTTCTTCCAGGTACTAGTGACACTGATCCCGCTGATGATGCTGAACCATCTACGAGCAGAAGACGATGGGCAATCCAAGGGGTGATTCTGAACCTCCTCTAAGCTACAATATCAGTGGCCACCACTATTCACCACGTAGAGGGGGTGTAGGATGAGGAGGAACAGGAGCTGCTAGATGAGGAGGAGGACTTGGATGACGAGGAGGTCATTGTTGCCCCCACACAGAACATCTTCAAGAAGGCCACTTCACGACCGGACAGCAGAGTTCTTCTTGAATTTCTTCTGATGATTGGAACTAAGCAGTCATGGATGCTAGTTTCCCCTATGCAATACATCAATCAATCAATCAGGGAATTGCAAGCGTGCTACTCACCTGTGAGGGTCTCAAGGCGCTGAGGGGGGGGGGTCCACAGATCTGTTTAGCCGAAGAGCCAGGTCTTGAGGGTCTTCCTGAAGGTGTTCAGGGAGGGGGCGCGTCTGATGTCTGCCGGTAGCTCGTTCCAGGTCTTGGCTGCAATGTGAGAGAAGGATCTTCCGCCTGCTCTGGCTCTGTGGATGCGCAAGGTTTCGGCCAGTGCGAGGTTGGAAGATCGGAGGTTTCTTTTGGGGACGTAGAAGTTGATTCTGTCGTTGAGGTATTTGGGCCCGTTGTTGTGTAGGCATTTGTAGGCGTGAGTGAGGATTTTGAAAGTGACTCTTTTCTCCACGGGGAGCCAGTGGAGACTCCGTAGGTGTTGGCAGATGTATTCGTGTCGGGGGATGCCGAGGACCAGTCTGGCGGCGGTGTTCTGTATTGTCTGGAGTTTGCAGAGTAGGAACTTGTTGATGCCGGCGTAGAGTGCGTTTCCATAGTCCAGTCTGCTGGTGATGAGTGCGTGGGTGACTGTCTTCCTTGACTCAGGGGGAATCCACTTGAAGGTCTTGCGGAGGATGCGGAGGGTGTTGAAGCAGCTGGAGGTGACGCCGTTGACCTGTCGGTTCATGGTGAGTGATGAGTCGAGTACGATGCCGAGGTTCTTGGCGTGGTCTGAGGGGGTAGGTGGCCTCCGAGGGCGGTCGGCCACCAGGTGCTGTCCCATGCAGAAGGGGTGGTACCGAGGACAAGGACTTCTGTCTTCTCGGCGTTGAGCTTCAGGCAGCTGTTGGTCATCCAGACTGCGACGTCTTGCATTTGTTTCTGGAAGTTGAGTTTGGCAGTGGTGGGGTCTTTGGTGAGGGAGAGGATGAGCTGGGTATCGTCGGCGTAGGATACGATGTTGAGGCCGTGTTGTCGGACGATGGCTGCGAGAGGGGCCATGTAGATGTTGAAGAGGGTCGGGCTCAGTGATGAACCCTGTGGGACTCCGCAGGTGATTTTCGTGGAGTCGGAGAGGAAGGGTGGGAGTCAGATCCTTTGGCTTCTTCCGGTGAGGAATGATCGGATCGGATCCAGTCCAGGGCTGTTCCTTGTATGCCTGCGTCGTGTAGTCTGGCGACTAGTGTGCGGTGGGAGACGGTGTCGAAGGCTGCTGATAGGTCGAGTAGGATGAGGTCTGCGGAGTGGCCTTGGTCCAGGAGGGTGCGGATGTCATCTGTGGCGGCGAGTAGGGCGGTCTCTGTGCTGTGGTTGCTTCGGAATCCGGATTGGGACAGGTCGAGGATGGCGTTCTCTTCAATGAATCGTGTCAGTTTCCTGTTGACTGTTTTCTCTGCAACTTTGGCTGCGAAGGGGAGCAGCGAGATGGGTCGATAGTTCTTGAGGTCAGTGGGTCAGCTGTGGGCTTCTTGAGCAGGGGTCTGACTTCTGCGTGCTTCCAGTCGTCTGGGAAGGTGCCTGTTTTGAAGGTGGTGTTGATGGTGCGTTGTAGTTCGGGTGCGATGGCGGCCGCGGCTCTGTGGTAGATGTGAGGGGGGTAGGGGTTGGTGGGGGCCCCCGATTGGATGCTTTTCATGGTCGAGGCGGTGTCTTCGGAAGTGATCGGTGTCCAGTTGGAGATGGTGGGCTGGCTGGTGTTTCTGGGGGGCGGGGGCCGTCTGTGGCACCTGGTGGATGGTCGATGAAGTTGTCGTAGAGGTTTTTGATCTTGAGGTGGAAATAGGTTCCAAGCTTGTCGCAGAGGTCTTGGGATGGGGTGATGTCTGTGGCTTCGCTGCGTGGGTTGGTGAATTCTTGAATGACACTGAAAAGTTCCTTGGAGTTGGTGGAGTTGGCCAGGATTTTGTTGTGGATGAAGTTCCTTTTGGTGGCTCTGATCTGGTTGTGGTAGTCCATCATGGCGTCCTTGTAGGTAGTGTGGTTTTCGGTTGTCTTGGTGTTTCTCCAGTTCTTCTCCAGGCATCTGCAGGTGCGTCTGGCTTCTTGGAGAGCGGTGGTGAACCAGACGGCTTTCCTGGGGCGCTGTCTGTCGGGGTTGCGTAGCGGGGCGAGCTCGTCTGCGCAGTTGGAGATCCAGGTGTGGAGTTCTCTGGCTGCATCGTTTGCGTCGGGTGCCCAGGTGTGGTTGTCTCGGGTGAGGGTGGAGTTAAGTTGCTCGTCGGTAACCTTGCTCCAGTTCCTTCGTGGTGGGCGTGGGCCTGGTTTGGGTGTCTTGGGTTTGTTGATGGCGAAATGTACGCAGTGGTGGTCGGTCCATGGCGGCTGAGTTGTGTGGCTGAATTGGACGCTGTTTCCTGCCACGAAGATGGGGTCGAGGGTGTGTCTTGATCTGTGGGTCGGTGTGTTGACGAGTTGTTTAAGTCTGATGCTGGCGAGGTTGTCACGAAGGATAGTGGAGCTGGGGTCGCTGGGGTTGCCAAGGTGGAAGTTCAGGTCTCCAATGAGTATGTAGTTTGTTGAGGCGATGGCGTGGGGTGCGATGAAGTCGGTGATGGTGGTGGCGAAGGGTGTTCGGGGGCCGGTGGGTCTGTAGACGAGGGTTCCTCGGAGTGTGGCTTTGGGGGTGGTCTGGATCTGGAAGTGCAGGTGTTCGGCAGAGGGGAAGGTTTCGCTGGAGGTGGTGAGGCGGAGGGTGCTCTTGTGAGCAACAATTACCTCATACAGCCCTCAAATCACAGATACCTTTGTACAATCTCCTACAGTTTCATACGTAAAGGTGCATCTCCGGTCTTCTCTCAATGATCTGAGGGAGAGCTCAGCCCTGGTGAGAAGAAAGTATCCTTTATTAATCAATCACCCCCATCCCACAACCTCCCAGATGCCACATCTCTACTCGCTGGTCAACCTACTGGCCATGCAATACAAAAAGATGATGGACAGAATGCTGAACATTGTCATACATTCACCCCCAGTCACAGATCTGGGTTTAATCCATTGTTATTTTGCTCTCCACCCCATTCCAATTTGGATCCAGCCATATGCAAATCAGCCTTGACCCTACTCCCAATGGGAACAGTCCACCCCGAACTGCCGGGCCAGGTACTCCCTGGACTGGAAAACAAGCATCCTAGGACCTGTTTCAGGGTATCACCCCTCATCAGCCAGGTTGACTTGATACCGGTGGCGTAGAGAGGAAGGGACCCACATCTGGGCATACCCTTCCCACTTAGGGCAAAAATGCAACACAAAAAGATGATGGCCGGAATGCTGAACATTGTCATACACTCACCCCCAGTCACAGATTCGGGTTCAATCCATCGTTATTCTGCTCATCGCGCCATTACAATTTGGACCCAGCCATATGCAAATCAGCTTAGACCCTGCACCCATGGGAACAGTCCAGCCTGAACTGCCAGGCCAGTTCCTCCCTGGACCGGAAAACAAGCATCCTAGGACTGGTTTCGGGGTTTCACCCCTCATCAGCCAGGCTAGCTTGAAACCGGTGGCGTAGCGAGCAAGGGACCCATATCTGGGCATAACCATCCCACTTAGGGAGAAAATTCAGCCCGAACTGCCAGGCTGTCAGATGGTCATGCATTTGGTGGGGGGGAGGCATGAGCTAAGGCCGCTCTCTAGGAGGATGAGCTTTACCAACAACAGACTAATGTGCAGCATGTACTCATCATGCGATAGCTGACTCCTCAATGACTTCCTCAGATGATTGACTGGCAGACCTGAACCTTGGATAATGTTGCAAAATGTTACCAAGACAGGGCAAAATTGCACCAAGAACATCTTCAAACTTTTAGGGAAGAGAGTGTAAAGCACCATGCCTTGGCCATAAAGATGATAGAAGCAATAGGCAACAAATGTCAATGTCCATCTTCACACCCAAAAAGCAGGAGATTTTACAGAGGCAGATCAAAATAGGAGGAACACAACACCTGCCAACCTCAAACGTCTTTCACCTCCACCAGTACCCCTCCCACCACCTGCAGGCCCTGCACCACCTCCACTGCCTCAACCTCTAATACCACTATCTCAACCACCCAGAACACAAGCACAGTTTCAGACATTCTCTGACCAGCATTGTATCGGTGTAGTAGTAGGAAAAGAAATCAAAATAACTTTGTTCTGTCTGTATTTCTATTCACTGTCACCATTTCATTAAATTAATAAGAATTTGAACACTTTTTGCATTACAAACCTATGTCAAAGTTTTAAATTTGTTGAATGTTTGATGTTCCATTTACTACATAAGATAGTGTTATGTATGTTATTTGCTGTGTTGATTTTCAAAGTGTATCTCATTTAAAAACTGCATCGTGATAAAGAAAGCCTCTTCTAAATTATGAAACATTTCCTTTGGTTGACATACAATGCATGGTACAGTAAGATTTGTAATCTCAAGGAATATATTTTTGCTTGATATTGAAGGTATTTTTATATATATGAAAATAACTTGTAATCAGAAAAATATATAATTTGTGGAAATTAAAATCTGTCCTTGGGAAGGGGTCAGAATTCATGAAAATGCATTCTTTACTCAGAGGGGAAATGGACACTAGGAAGTGGTTAGGCAAATAATAAACACACATCCGGAAGCATCAATGGAATCAGTCTCTATACAAAAGAGAAATGAAAAAGTCCATAGTTCATAAAGGATCGAAACACAAGAGTCTATTGTCCAAAATTATAACAAAGTCAGACCCCATAAACCAGAGGGTGTATCCAACTCTTTCTCTTGGGTACAAGAGTTACTGCCATCCTTGCTCTCCATTTTGACCTGATGTGTAAATCCTCCTAAGATGCTGGCTGTCGCAGTACCAGGCACTCCACAGAAAGAATAAAACAGAGGGGTGGCAGGGGGAAGAGGTATCACAGATAAACTTGGAGACAGGACAACAGGAGGTGTGACAGGTTGGGAAGGCAGACAAAACATAGGAGCTGCTGTCAATGAGGTCACAAAGTTTGGAGCTGCTCAGTGACTGTCTCTCAGAGTATCTGGACCGCCCCAGCTAAGTCTTGGATATCCCGAGAGATTGCTCCCTGAGCCTCTCCAATAGGCCTCAGGGTCACCTTGAGGGCATCCAATGACACTTATCCAGGCAAAAGGGACTGGGAGCACAAGTGTGGTGTGGGGTGTTGAGAGCAGAGTGATCCCTCTTCTCAAGTTCTTCTGAGATGGTACTGGGAGGTGATGCATGAGCAGGGGATGCAGCTGGAGGTCCTGATGGAATGTGGACCTCAAGAGTTAAGGAGGGGCTGAGTTCAGGCCCAGATGGTGTGGGGGCCTGCTCTTAGGACACCTCAGGTTGGACTTGCTCAAGGCCAGGAAGAGACCGAAGAACCTTCCCCTTTGCTGGTTGTGTGTACATCCATTGCCCCACCAGGTGACTGTTCAGACCCTTTCTGGAGTCTCTTGCCGACATATCTTGTTAGACTCCAGACAGGTACACTATCCATGCCAGTGGTTGCTTCCTCCTCCTCCTCACTGGTGGTATTGAATCTTCATGCCCACCTCCAAGCCAAGGAACTACGTTCTTGCCCATGGTCCTGATGCGATGGTTATTGGCCAGCCTGTTCCACTGAAATATAATGTTAAAAAAGAGACACTTTGTGAATTTATTTGTCAATAATGCACATCTACATAACTATAGTTATAAGGGAATATTTTTACCATTGTACAAGTGCTGACATTATGGAGTCTTTAACAAACTTGAAGTAAAAAACAACAATGTGTCCTTTCATCCACCAATATTGAAAATCTTATTCATTCAACCAATATATCTCTCACTCTGACACAATTACTATTGCAAAAGCAGTATGCCAACACACAATTGATAGTAAAATTATTATATGTCAATTTATTAAAATCATTAAAACAATCATGACAAGTTAAAAATAACAAGACGTTTGATTATATATAATTCATATACCTATATATTGAATGATCACACAATAGATCAAAAGATAAAAGGAGAAGAAAAAGAAAAAGAAAAAGATAAGAAGAGAATATCAAGAGACAGTACACTTTGTCATTAAAAAAACCATATCCGTGTTGGGATGGCGTTGGGGCTGAGGCCTGATATACAGAAAGCGGTCAATATCTAGTGTAACAGCCCACTACATGGATTATGTAGCTAGTGCGTCGACGCGTTTCGATGGGGATTTCTGACTAGACCATCTTTGTCAAGACATTCAATATTACTCTCTGACGATATTTATGTAGAAAATCTTATAACTTTAAAAAAGTGCAAAGATCACTGTAGGTACAGGGATGCTGCTTGAATACGTCCAGTGCCTTCTTCAGGAACAAGAATAAATCAATAAAAATCTTGCATATTAGAGAAAGCGGTATACACAGATAAATCCGCTGGAGTGTGCTATATATATATATATATGAGGAAACCACAATCCTGACCAAACTAACTCCTCGGCGGCAGCAATCAGGTACGGACCACAGCGTGCAGTTCAATAAAGTGCTTTTATTCAAATTTGTGGCATCAGTAAATAATGATGTGGCAAGTGCCCAGCATTACGCGTTTCGACCGCGAACTGCTGTCTTGATCATATATATATATATATATATATATATATATATATATATATTCACTGAAAAACCATAGGTTTCAGACACGTTATAGTTAGAAATTAGCATTTAAAAACCTTTGAAATTCACTGAAAAAACCATAGGTTTTAGGGACAGTTATAGTTAGTTGGACATTTCACTCGTACAAAACCCGTGAAATTCCCCCGTTATAGTTAGTTCAGCTAACTATAACTCGCGCCCCGCAATGCACTGCTGATGATGTCACATATTACATCACTCATGACATGGTCAGTGACATCACTGATGACATCACTGATGACATCTCAAATGACATCACTGATGACATCACTGATGACATCATCCAGTGACTGTGTGTTTCTGTAAAGTTTAAATATGTTTAATATATATGCCAAGGTGTATTGAATAATGAGTGGGTGTATAAGTGTCTGGATGGATGATATAGTAGGTGCATGACTGACTATTAGTGAGTGATTAAACGTATCTTACTAAATGCATGGGTTAGTTACTAAACTGTGTGAATGTCTTTATCCGTCTGTCTGTTGGTGTGTAAGTGGCTGCATGGGTTTGTAAATAGCTACATGAGTGTCTATATGAGTTATTGATTGGTTGTCTGAGTATCTGTATGGGTGCCTGAGTGTTTGTGTGGATGGGGTGTGTGTGACTGCACATAGATGTATCAGTGGGTGATTCACTGGGTGCATGGTTTCAAGAGTGCATCTGTGATGGACTGTATGGGTGGGTGAGTGTGTGTATGGGTGTGTTAGTGAGTGAATGTATATCTCAGTGGTACATGTGTGAGTAACTACATATGTGAAAGGCAGTATATATGTGTGTTGTAGTATATAAATGGGTATAAGTGAGAGTGTGTGATTGTGAGAGTGGCTGTATGGATGAGTGTGTACTTGTATTAGTGATTGTATAAGAGCGTAAGAATGTGCTAGTATTTGTATGAGTAAGTGAGCTGGTGTGCGTATAACTGTATAGGTGAGTAAATGGCAGTGTGATTAATTATTTCCATGACTGACTAGGTGTGTGAGTACCTCTATGGATGAGTGGCGGTGTGTGAGTGTCTATGTAGGTGTATTAGTGCATATGATAGTCCTGTACTGAGTGACCGTAAGTATGAGTGACTGTACAGGTGAGTGAGTGGATGTGTGTGTAGACCTAAGAATCAGTGAGTGGGTATGTAGTTATTGGTGTTGGAGTGTCTATGGTTTTGAGAATGGCAGTCTGTAATTTAGAGTGGGTGTATCAAAGGTTATATTAGGGTGTGAGAGGATGCATGAAATTATCACATGGATGATGTCATCAGTGATGTCATTTGAGATGTCATCAGTGATGTCATCAGTTATGTCACTGACCATGTCATGAGTGATGTAATATGTGACGTCATCAGCAGTGCATTGCGGGGGCGCGAGTTATAGTTAGCTGAACTAACTATAACGGGGGAATTTCACGGGTTTTGTACGAGTGAAATATACAAATAACTATAACTGTCCCTAAAACCTATGGTTTTTTCAGTGAATTTCAAAGGTTTTTTAAATGCTAATTTCTAACTATAACGTGTCTGAAACCTATGGTTTTTTCAGTGAATTTCAAAGGTTTTTTAAATGCTCATTTCTAACTATAACGTACCTGAAACCTATGGTTTTTTCAGTGAATTTCAAAGGTTTTTTAAATGCTAATTTCTAACTATAACGCCCCTAAAACCTATGGTTTTTTCAGTGAATTTCAAAGGTTTTGTAAATGTCAATTTTTAAATGTATTAATTGTTATATTTATTTTTTTGATACTGATTTACTACATTTTTTAAAACTATTTATTTTTAGATATTTTATTTATTAAATTACATTGTAATTACATTATACATTACATTACAAAATATACTTTCTCAGAATGAATTACTTTAGTTTAAATAGTTTGCAAATAGGCAATAGAGTTTTAAGTACAGTAGTTACAGTTGTTGCAATGGGCAACACAATTTCAAACACAATGCAACATTGAGCTCAATGTGATTTTCTAGTTAAATGCAATTAGTTACTTTATGGATTACTTTTCTAACCACAGGACTGGATCCTAGATTCAGTCCTGGGACATCTCCTGTAAACAGTTGAGTAAAAGCGTTTTGGTTACAGTAGTGATTTTTAAGGAATATTATTGTATTTTAAAAGTTGACACTTAGAAACTTTTTCACATAGAATCACCAATGTTATCCTATGGGAGGAAATTCACTTAGCAGGTAAGTAGTGTTATCGTTACTTTTTCTTACTCAGTGTTGGATCCTGGATCCAGCACTGGTGCATCTCCTGTAAACAGTTGAAAGAATGCATTTAAGTCATACAGGCGATTTTTAAGGAATATTTGTAATTTGTGAAAATCGACACTTTGAAACTTTTCTGCTGAAAACCAGACAATGGATTCCTATGGAAGGAAATATAAGTTACTGGTAAGTACGGTTAGAATTACTTTTCAGGGTCAGTGCTGGGCTAAAAGATGCAGCACTGGGTTCTCTCCTGATAACAGGTGAGTAAATCGGAATTCGTAGTTCGGTTGATTTTAGAGGAATATTATAAAGTTCCAAAACTCCACACTTAGAAGAATTTCCAAGTGAAACCAGTCAATGTTAGCCTATGGAAGGAAATTCAAGTTACTGGTAAGTACGGTTAAAATTACTTTTCAGGATCAGTACTGGGCTGAAAGATGCAGCACTGAGGTCTCTCCTGATAACAGGTGAGTAAACCGGAATTCGTAGTTCGGCTGATTTTAGAGGAATATTATAAAGTTCCAAAACTCCACACTTAGAAGAATTTCCAAGTGAAACCAGTCAATGATATCCCATGGAAGGAAATTCAAGTTACTGGTAAGTACGGTTAAAATTACTTTTCAGGATCAGTACTGGGATGAAAGATGCAGCACTGGGTTCTCTCCTGATAACAGGTGAGTAAATCGGAATTCGTAGTTCGGTTGATTTTAGAGGAATATTATAAAGTTCCAAAACTCCACACTTAGAAGAATTTCCAAGTGAAACCAGTCAATGTTAGCCTATGGAAGGAAATTCAAGTTGCTGGTAAGTACGGTTAAAATTACTTTTCAGGATCAGTACTGGGCTGAAAGATGCAGCACTGAGGTCTCTCCTGATAACAGGTGAGTAAATCGGAATTCGTATTTCGGCCGATTTTAGAGGAATATTTGTATGTTTCAAAAATCGACACTTAGAAACTTTTTCAGCAAAAAGCAGGCAATGATATCCTATGGAAGGAAATTCAAGTTACTGGTAAGTGCGGTTAAAATTACTTTTCAGGATCAGTACTGGGCTGAAAGATGCAGCACTGAGGTCTCTCCTGATAACAGGTGAGTAAATTGGAATTCGTATTTCGGCTGATTTTAGATGAATATTTGTATGTTTCAAAAATCGACACTTAGAAACTTTTTCAGCAAAAAGCAGGCAATGATATCCTATGGAAGGAAATTCAAGTTACTGGTAAGTATGGTTAAAATTACTTTTCAGGATCAGTACTGGGCTGAAAGATGCAGCACTGAGGTCTCTCCTGATAACAGGTGAGTAAATCGGAATTCGTATTTCGGCTGATTTTAGAGGAATATTAGCACAATGGTGAAGGGAGGGGGCGGGGCCTGAGGTGACATCTGTGCAAACGCGCCCCGTGGCGCGTTTTAAGTTGGGGGATTAAGTTCCCTTGAATCATGAGGGTCCCTGGGGGCCAACTGGCCCACCAGGAACCTCCAGTATGCGCCAGGGGCTGCGTTGCAGAGACGTGTACAGAGGCCACGCCCCTTTTACACCTCTCTGCAACGCAGCTCTGTGGCGCTTTTAGAAGTACATGGTGGGCTAGTTGGCCCCCAGGGACCCTCAGGATTGAAGGGGATTTAATTCCCCATCTTAAAACGCGCCACGGGGCCTGTTTGCACACATGTCACCTGAAGCCCCGCCCCCTCCCTTCACCACTGTGCAAACGCGCCCCGTGGCGCGTTTTAAGTTGGGGGATTAAGTCCCCTTGAATCCTGAGGGTCCCTGGAGTCCAACTAGCCCACCATGTACTTCTAAAAAGCACCACAGAGCTGCGTTGCAGAGAGGTGTAAAAAGGGGCGTGGCCTCTGTACACCTCTCTGCAACGCAGCCCCCTGGCGCATACTGGAGGTTCCTGGTGGGCTAGTTGGCCCCCAGGGACCCCCAGTATTCAAGGGGAATTACTTCCCCTTCTTAAAACGCGCCAGGGGGCGCGTTTGCAGAGTACTGCAGGGAGGGGGGCGAAGCCTCCGGCACGATGCCGGTCGTTTTTTTTTGTTTTTTTGTTTTTTAATGGGAGGGGGGCTGCGTGGCCCCCCTTCCCTTGCCCACTTTTGGCCCCGGGGACCCCATCCCCCGGGGCCTGAGCATTTTATTTTATTTTTTAAATAAAAAAAAAAAAACGGGAAGGGGGCCGCGTGGCCCCCCTTCCCTGGGCCTGTATTGGCCACGGGGACCCCATCCCCCGGGGCATGGCCTCGATTTTTTTATTTTTTTTATTTGGAGGGGGGCTGCGTGGCCCCCCTCCTCAGGCCATTTAAGGCCCCGGGGACCCCATCCCCTGGGGCCGGCCTTGCACTTTTTTTTTTTTTTTTTAATTTGGGGTGGGGGGCTGCGTGGCCCCCCTCCCTGGCCACTTATGGCCCCGGGGACCCCATCCCCCGGGGCCTGGCCTCTCGTTGGGGACTGTGGGGGGTCCCCAAACCCCCCACAGACCCGCCAGCTCCCGTGTCCTATGGGAGCCGGCATTGCTTTTCCACATGGGGAGCAGCTAACATGCTGCTCCCCATGTGGAAAAGCAATCAGCTTTGGATATTGGAAGCGAGAGCAGGTTTCCTGCTCTCTCTTCCAATATCCAAAGCAAGTTTGCAATGACAGGACGGGAGCCGCGAGGCTCCCGTCCTGTCATTGCAAACAGCAGTGTCCCGGGGTAGGCACCCCGGGACACTGCAGGAGCCGGCCCTGGGGGTGGCGGTCCCCAGGGCCATCAAGGGCTCCAGGATGGGGGCCGCGCGGCCCCCTCCCAACTATTTCACAGCCCCGGGAGGTGGTGGTCCCCGGGGTTTGGGGGTCCGTAACGGACCCCCATATTCAAATGTTTAGTGCCCCGGGGAGGTGGCGGTCCCCGGGGCATGTGGGGGGGCTGGAGCCCCCCCACACAGGTTAAATTAACAAATAAAGAAGCCCCGGGGGGTGGCGGTCCCCGGGGCTGCGATAGGGCCAAGAGCCCTCCCGCACCCTTTTTTTTCTAAAGCCCCAGGGGGTGGCGGTCCCCGGGGCTTGGGGGGGCCTTAGAGGCCCCCCATACATAAATTAAAACCCCCCCACCATGCCCCCGGGACTTGGGCCACCCGGGGGCAAATTACCATCAAAGCGCGGGAGACCGCGCTTCGATTTTTTTCGGCAGGATCCGCGCTCCCTGAGCGCATCCTGCCGATTTAAAAAAAAAATGCTTTTTCTACCCAGGGGGTCCTTGTGGGACCCCTGAGCAGACCTAGGGGTCAGGGTGTTTCTACCCTGCCCCCTTTGTGCGTTTTGCGCACTTTTTTACTGCTTTCTTGTTCCTCGGTTCTACCGAGGAACAAGATGGCTGCCAACACTTCCTGGTTTGGAGTGTTGACAGCCAATTAGCAGACAGCTCGTGATCGGGAGGGTGCGCGAATCCGATGCGGCCATAGATATATATGTGATTTTCCTTTTGATTTTCTCAGGAACTACTGAACGGATTTACACCATTTAACAAAAAGGGTTCTTTCTGAACCAAGAACTACCTCTTTGCCAAATTTGGTGTAATTCCGTTCAGCAGTTCGGGCTGTAGCCGTGTCTAAAGTTTCCTATGGGAAAATGAATGGGGAAAACACGTTTTGGGACCCCCCTTTTTTCTCGGCCCCCGCTTGACGAATCACCCCGAGACTTTCAGGGTAGGAGCGGAGCGGAGCGGGCCATAAAGTTTGAAAATTTCGCGAAGATTCGTCAACCGGCAAGAGAGTTATTTCAAATAGAATGTCGCGGATTTCCTATGGAAAATAGGTCCTAACTATAACTATCTACTGGCGACCGCCAGTAGATAATATATATATATATATATGAGATAGAATCACACTAACTTCCCCGCTGGTCCTTTTGAGCGCGGAATCTCAAGGGTATCCAGAAACTGCAAGCGTCGTTTCAAGAAAACATATAATCCTTGCGCGTAAGATAAGACTTCCTGCTAGATTAGATAGTTTAGATGTTGATGTTGATATTTATTTGTACGATATTAGTGACTTTTTAAATCAAGTATAGGGTTTTTGAAAAATGTAACAAGACGGACGTGGAGCAGCGCTGTATCCTGTGCCAATAGACCCAATTGTATAAAGGGTGTGATGAGGAACGTTTTTCTACAGTACTCGTGAACAAGCAGGAAGACTTATCTTACCCGCAAGGATTATATGTTTTCTTTAGATGACGCTTGCAGTTTCTGGATACCCTTGAGATTCCGCGCTCAAAAGGACCAGCGGGGAAGTTAGTGTGATTCGATCTCACATATATATATATATATGTATATATATATGGCACACACCAGCGGATTTATCTGTGTATACCACTTTCTCTAATATGCAAGATTTTTATTGATTTATTCTCGTTCCTGAAGAAGGGACTGGACGTATTCAAGCAGCATCCCTGTACCTACAGTGATCTTTGTGCTTTTTTAAAATCATAAGATTTTCTTCATAAATATCGTCAGATAGTAATATTGAATGACTTGACAAAGATGGACTAATCAGAAATCCCCATCAAAATGCGTCGACGCACTAGCTACATAATCCGTGTAGTGGGCTGTTACACTAGATATTGACCGCTTTCTTTATATCAGGCCTCAGCCCCAACGCCATCCCAACACGGATATGTTTTTTGTAATGCAAAGTGTAGTGTCTCTTGATACTCTCTTTTTATCTTTTTCTTTTTCTTCTCCTTTTATCTTTTGATCTATTGTGTAATCATTCAATATATAGGTATATGAATTTTATATTATCAAATGTCTTGTTGTTTTTAACTTGTCATGATTGTTTTAACGATTTTAATAAATTGACATATAATAATTTCACTATCAATTGTGTGTTGGCATACTGCTTTTGCAATAGTAATTGTGTCGGAGTGAGAGATATATTGGTTGAATGAATAAGATTTTCAATATTGGTGGGCCAAAGGACACACTGTTTTTTACTTCTTGATTGAACCCTAGTCCTTTGACAGTAAAGGGTCCCTCTCAATTTGTTTTGTCTTTAACAAACTTGTCATGACTATGTGCTTTCATACTCAAAGTTGTATAATTACAATTGTTAAAATTGAAAATTCACAACATAGCTAAAGAATCAGCCATTCAAATAAGGTGAAAGGGTTGTTATTAGTAAGTGTTCGAAAGATCAAGTTTAATCTGTTGCAAGTGTAGGTTCTTGACAGGTTCCACACATTGGTTATCTAAGAAGAGACTGTTTTCCAACAGGGCTACAATGCATTTTGAAGGGTGCTGAACTGGTCTACATTTTTGCACATCAAACGTTCTGCACATTTTTCATTAAATGTGAAAGTAAAATGCTATGAGCATGTGGTGGTTTGCAAATAAGGTAAATGATATAATGTCAGCATTACATAAAGTAAAATTAGCAAAATACAAATGTTACAGATTTCTAAAGTTGGTGTTAACGTTTACGTTGTCAAAAAATCTGAGTATTTTAAAAGCATTTTCATAATATCAAGATCTTATCTGATCTGATATAATGAGTAGTCAATCCATTGAAAACATGCATGTTAGTAAAGTTAAACTTTCAAACCACAATAAATGTAAAGAGTTCTTTAATTGCAAAGCAATACCTGGCATCTATTCTGTATCCCACCTCAGCTGCCTGGATGTGGGTGTAGATCATGGTCAAGTTCTACATGTAAGCCCTGTCATATCGAGTTGTTGTGAAACAATCTTACACACACATTTGTGGGATTACACTTTACCTATTTAAGATGTATTGGAGGTTTTCTTTAGTCATGGATTAACCCATGTAGTCTGTTCTCTAGGTCTATCAGTGCCTGTACTAGAGGGGAGGGCTATATATAGTTTGGATTTTATGGCGCCAAATTAGATTGATAAAGCCTGCTGCGCAGGCGAAATGCGTCTCTCTGTCATTGCGGGGTCGTGGGAAACCTGAACAAATTAAATTAGCCTTATACATACCGATCATGAGTATGTGCCACTTTCTCCTTGGAGTTGGATGGATGACTGGGATATATATATATATATATATATTTTATTTATTTTTTGTTTCAAAGAGTTCCCAAAAACGAAGACGCACTCAAACAAGAAAAACTCATCAGAGTTCTTTAATTGCAAAGCAATACCTGGCATTTATCCTCAGAGTGAATTCATTCGCCTTACATGTTTCGGGCCACATGGCCCTTGCTCACAGGCTTTGATCAGAAAGAGTTTGCATCAACAGTCCGAGGCCACTTCCCCATGATTTATTTTGTGGACAGCATGAAAACGATTAGGGTAACGGTCGCTGCTTTATACTGGATAAGGCATGGTTCCCTGCAGCCTTGAGATTAGGACTGTACAGGGGGCAACACTGAACGGGAATTGAAAGCGTTCCCTGGACACAGCAAAAAACATTGGCACAACCCACTGGAGGGTTTCATTGAGACCAATTACCAAACTACGAATCCCAACATGCAACAGTAAACACATCCATCAGGATGTCCACTAGAGGGCTGAAATTATTTAAATTGCAATTGTATATCCTGGTTGGTAATTGGTTCCTGTTGCCAAGGCTTACCTTCGAGAAAGTTCAGTGATGAACGAAACGCGTCAGGACTGCCTGTAGCTGTTAAATAAACAGCAAATTGTCAGTGTTGCGAGTGCGGCTTACGTCTTTCCAGAGGGGGAGAACTTGTGTGGATATTCAGCGACTTGGTTCTGTCGCAAAGTAACGCACCGCCAGCAAGTGCGCCATCATTACCCGAGTTTGGACCAATCTTGTGGACAGCGTGAAAACTATTAGGGTAACGGTCGCTGCCTTATACTGGATAAGGCATGGTTCCCTGCAGCCTTGAGATTAGGACTGTACAGGGGGCAACACTGAACGGGAATTGAAAGCGTTCCCTGGACACAGCAAAAAACATTGGCACAACCCACTGGAGGGTTTCATTGAGACCAATTACCAAACTACGAATCCCAACATGCAACAGTAAACACATCCATCAGGATGTCCACTAGAGGGCTGAAATTATTTAAATTGCAATTGTATATCCTGGTTGGTAATTGGTTCCTGTTGCCAAGGCTTACCTTCGAGAAAGTTCAGTGATGAACGAAACGCGTCAGGACTGCCTGTAGCTGTTAAATAAACAACAAATTGTCAGTGTTGCCAGTGCGGCTTACGTCCTTCCAGAGGGGGAGAACTTGTGTGGCTATATATATATATATATATATATATATATATATATATATATATATATATCACTGCTTTCCGCGTTGAGCTTTGAGGTTCTTCTCTCCAACAACGGACACGGACCAAATGGTTAGTGCAAATTAATTATTTATTACTCAATGCCGCCATAACGTTTCGGCTCATCCGAGCCTTGTTCACATGACATTGTACTCGTGTTGAACTTCAGTTTTTAAAGTGACCAGTGCAGTTCTCAATCAAACACGTGAGTGTGGCGCTCATAGACATAAAAGAATTTGTAGTTCATTGACATTACATATGTGGAGTTAAAAACCAAGAGCAAGTTTAAATAGTGATATGCTATAAAATCAATATTAAATACAATTAAGGACACAAGGGTAAAAACAGCGGTAAAAATGACATCATATTCATATCAAAAAGATTTTTTGTGCAAAATAATGCTAACCTGCTGCTAAAACCGAATTCAGTTGATATTCGCATAAATGCTTTATACTTGTTTGTCAACCTCCCTCTTTGAGAGCAAGAACTAGTATATTGTCCCCATTTAGGAATCCCAAAATTTATAAAATAGGACCCCTGTTAACTAACTGTTATCATGAAATTCACTTGCATGTTAAGTAACACATATTGGAGCAACGAATTGCTGTGTTCAGGGTTAAATCCCCTTTCTAACGCTACATGCATATGGCAATATTTGTATATGTCTATGGAGCCTCTAAATGTGCGTGTAAAGACTATCCTCTGTGATGAATTTGACCTGATACATGTGTCTGTTAAAAAAAGAGACTTAATAAGTCTTCAACGATAGTTACTATATTAATTAATCCTCATTGTAGTGTCAGGGCAACCTTTAGGCGGATATTAGGTATATAGATCCATATCTGGGTTCACACGGAGGGTTTTCCTGTTCCACCCCGAGTCCTCAGTGTTTTTTAGAAATGACTTATTAAAATGTTTGGGATATGTCATGTGATAAGACCCCAATATCCCCCTCCAACCTATTGTCTCCCGTTTAACCTTTGTAGTGTGTGGATTCCTGTCATACTAATGTAAAATTGTGCACAGTTTTGAAATTGTCCCACTATTCTACATATAAATATATAAATAAATATAAATATATAAATATAAATTCATAAATATAGAAATGCATAAAAACCAAATATATGGTACCTCATCACTATACATAAAAAACTTAATGTATATAACTAAAAAGGTAATCCAGAGTACAAAGGTAGAAGGTTAAATGGAGCTCCAATCACATAAAAATATACAACAAACATTACAATCTATAAATAGATAAAATACCCAAGTTGTCATTTACCCCAAACATGTGTGCAAATCCTCTGTTGCATTCAATCCCCCTGGGGTTTTGGAATCAAACTGGAGAATATATCTTGTCTCTAATTTGCGCAGTTTGGATTCCCTGTCGCCTCCCCTTCTGCTAGGTGGGATTGCATCTACCACATAGTATTTGAGCCCCTCATTGTTGCTGTTGTGAAACTCCCTAAAGTGTCGTGCCACAGGATATGTATTGTCTTGGTTGGATATAGCACGAAGATGTTGCAAAATGCGTTTGGTAACAGATAACTTCGTGCTACCTATGTACTGAAGCTCACACGGACATTTCAGTACATATACTGCATATTCTGTTTTGCACGTTAAGAGTTTTAGGATCTTATATTCCTTGTCACTGAAGGGGGTTTTGTACGTTTTAGTATTGACCCATGGAGGCAAGCCTTACAGGATTTACACTTAAAAAACCCTTTGTTGGTCTGCAACCAATTGGTCTTGTCAATTGTTTCTGGACTTGTGTTAACCAAAGAATCCCTCATTGAAGGGGCCCTACTATGCGTGATGGACACCCTACATGGTAACGTGGGTCCAATTACTGGGTCATTCAGAATTACGGGCCAATTTTTGTTAATGATACTGTGGAGGCTAGCATGTTGCCTGCTATATCCCATGATGATTCTAAATTGGTTAATGTCACCCTCAATACTTCCTTTGTTAATCATCCCTTCCTGAGATGTTGTGTGGACCACCTCCCGCTTGTCTTTTAAGAGCTCTTCCCTACTGTGCCTCATAGATTTGATGATAGCGCTGTTGATGATATTGTCAGAGTATCCCCTCTCACGGAATCTCTGTTTGTTACATGCCTGTGCCGCCCTCAGATCTTGTTCGTTACTACAGATTCGTCTGAGGTGCAGCATCTCCCCATACGGAATGCTATTTATGAGGTGTGCCAGGTGCGCACTACTTGCATGTAAAGTGGAGTTTCCAGAGGTGTCTTTTCTATAGAGCCTAGTCTCAATTTGGTTATTGTGCATGAAAATCTCAGTATCCAAAAAAGTAATAGATGTTTGGCTCATAGTTACTGTGAAGTGGAGGTTCAGATCATTATCATTGATTTCTGTCACAAACTCATCCGCCTGCTGTTTGGTACCATCCCACAATACAAATAAATCATCAATGTAACGCAGCCATACAATTACATTATCCTCCAGTGTTTTGCCAAAGCTGCGTTTGAGGACCAGTTCCTCCCAGCTGCCCATGTGGAGACAGGCATAGCTGGGAGAAAAACTGTCCCCCATGGCCACACCCCTTATTTGTTGGTATATGAGATTGTTATACATGAAATTATTGTTCTTTAAGCAATGATCTAACATCTCAATCAACATGTCATTGTGGTCCTTGTATTGTGGTGGTCTTTTCGAAAGATAATATTGTACCGCTCGTATGCCATCACAATGTCTAATACTGGTGTAGAGGGATGTCACATCCAATGCTAGCATCCAGTAGCTCTCCTTCCAAACCACATCTCTGATCTTGCGTAAAAAGTCCCCTGTGTCTTGTACATAAGATTGTAATGATTTTACAAAGTCCTGTAGGAAATAATCGATATATACTGATGTCTTTTCCAAGCTCCCATCCCTGGCGGATATAATTGGCCTGCCAGGCGGTTTATTAATGTCCTTATGGATTTTCGGGATGAAATAGATGGAAGGGGTTACCGGATTATCCTTTTTCAAATATTTATATTCATCCTCCGTAATCAATTGTTTATTCTTCCACATCATCAGTTTCTTGTGATAATCAATATAGGCTTCTTTCATAGCTGCAGGCGTATTGCGTATGTAACATTCTCTGTCATTGAGCTGTGAATATGCCTCCTTATCATATTCATCCCGTGTCAAAAGTACAATGTTTCCCCCTTTGTCACTGCTCCTTATGACCATATTTTTCTCCAATTTCAATTTCTTAATAAGGGCCTCGTACTGTTGATTTTGTTTGTCATATTTGCACCGCTTCTTTAGGGTTTCTTTATTCAGTTTTTTAATTTGCGCCGTGACATTTTCATGGAAGACATCCAATGAATCCCGAGGTGTAATAGGATTATACGTGGACACTGGTTTAAATGGAGTCAGTTGTTTGGTTTTCCCTGGGCTTATGACGCCATACTCTGACTGGTTATGCGCGCTATATCCTGCGCCTTCCGTCTCCCATAATTCTTGCATCTCCATAAGAATAGGGACATCAGATTGCGTTAAGCCACTGTCTTCTCCTTTGTCCCCCGCCTTAAAATATTTTTTATTTAGCGCATGAAATTTCCTTAATTTCAATTTTCTTACTGCTTTGTAAATATCAAGTCTGGTGGAAGCGTAGTCAAAGTCACATCCGGGGGAGAACGATAAACCTAATCTCAAAATATTTTCCTCATCTCCGGTTAATTTTACTTGTGTTAGGTTTACAATGGTTTTGTTGATACCTGTCTTGTTATTTATTTCTTTGTCCACTGGCCCCTCCCCCTCTTTTTGTTGTAATTCTTAGCGCCTCCTACTAGCTTTGTGCCTCTGCCTCCGCTTATAGTTGGCATGCTTTCGCTGTTGTCTCTTGAGGTCTGGGGCGGAGGGTTTGCCTCCTTTCGTGGCATAAAAAATGAATCTCCTCCCCCGGTGATGGCTTGGGTGCTTGTCTGTTTACACCTGTGCTTCGCATATCTGAGTCCGATTCGCTGCCTCCTGCCGAACTTATGTCTGACTGAGATGTTTCAGAAGTAATCTTGTTTTTATTAAGGACTTTGGGGTTCTCAGTGGCTCTGAATTTAGAAACTCGTAAGGCGTCATATTTTTTAGCAAAGGTAAAAATTTGCCGCAGCTCGTAGTCATTACAGTCCCTCTGGAATTTAAATGCTTTTCTTTCCATGATTTTTGCCTCCTCTTTCTTGAGTCTAAGTGTCATATCATTTCTCAGTTTAGTTTTTTCTTCAGTTTCCTCGATTTTATCAAGGTCATCATTAATTTCCTCTATGTCCTTGATATATATATATACGTAACTGGACTTATTAAACCTGCACTTCGCCTTATTCCCTGAGTCTGCGTATCATTATGGACTCTCTGTGTGATATATATATATATATATATATATATATATATATATATATAGCGAGAGAGAGAGCTAAAAATAGTAAATCTAGACCTGTATGCACTTATGTTCACAATATTGTGGTAGTAGGTTGTGAAAATGACCGCTGAGACGGTCGAAACGCGTTACCTTATGCCACAATAAAGCCTATTGCAAGCAAGCCCGAGCATGTTGGAGCCTGTTTTTATATTAAACAGGTGTGCTGAAATATATATATATATATTTCAGCACTCTCTCTATCTATATCTATATCTATATATATCTACATCTACATCTATATTTATATATATCTACATCTACATATATATATATATATATATATATATATATATATATATATATATATATAACTGGACTTATTAAACCTGCATTTCGCCGTATAGCCTGAGTGTGCGCTTCATTATGGACTCTCTGTGTGGTATATATATATATATATATATATATTACCTACTGGCGGTCGCCAGTAGGTAGTTATAGTTAGGACCTAGATCCCATAGGAAAAGCATTTTTGTTTTCCCAATAACTTTAGCGTCGTGTGAAATTTTCAAAACTAGTGGGGCGCTCCGGTCAGCTCCTGTCTTGAAAGTTTCGGGGTGATTCGCCAAGCGGGGGCCGAGAAAAAAGGGGGGTCCCAAAACGTGTTTTCTCCATGTTAATTTCCATAGGAAACTTTAGACACGGCTAAATGGTGTAAATCCGTTCAGTAATTCCTGAGAAATTCAAAAAATAGAGGTCGGAAAATCAATTTCCCATAGGAAACTTTAGCCAAGGCTACAGCCCGAACTGCTGAACGGAATTACACTAAATTTGGCAAAAAGGTAGTGCTTGGTTCAGAAAGCGACCTTTTTTTAAAATGGTGTAAATCCGTTCAGTAGTCGCTGAGAAACTCAAAAATAAAAGTTTCGATATCTAGGGACGCGGTGGATTCGCGAACCCTCCCGACCACGAGCTTCACTGTGATTGGCTACCAACACTCCAAACCAGGAAGTGTTGGCAGCCATCTTGTGACTCGTTGGAACCGAGTCACAAGAAAACAGTGAAAAAAGCCTGAAAAACAAGAAAAGGGGGCAGGGTAGAAACACCCTGACCCCCCAGGCCTGCTCAGGGGGTCCCACAAGGATTCCCAGGGCCAAAAAAAGCATTTATTTTTTTAAACGGCAAATTTCGCGAAGGATCCGCGAATCCCGCCGATGAAATAAAAAAAAACGAAGCGCGGGCTCCCGCGCTTCGTTGTATTTAAGCCCCCAGGTGGGCCAAGTCCCGGGGGCATGAGTAGACCACCACCTCCCCGGGGCTTTATTAATGGTTTGCGGGGGCACGCGGCCCCCCGCAGCCCCAGGGACCGCCACCTCCCCGGGGCTTCTATTTTTTTTTTTTTAAAACATATGTGGTGGGCTCGAGCCCCCCCACACGCCCCGGGGACCACCACCTCCCCGGGGCACTAAGTATGCAAATGCGGGGGTCCGTTACGGACCCCCGTGCCCTGGGGATCACCACCTCCCAGGGGCTTTACAATCTAGGGGAGGGGGGCCGCGTGGCCCCCCTCCTGGAGCCCTTGATGGCCCTGGGGACCACCACCCCCCAGGGCCGGCTCCTGCAGTGTCCCGGGGTGCCCACCCCCGGGACACTGCTGTTTGCTATGGCAGGGCGGGAGCCTCGCGGCTCCCTCCCTGCCATAGCAAACTGTGGTTTGGGTTTTGAAAGCGAGAGCAGGGAAACCTGCTCTCGCTTTCAAAATCCAAACCACATTGCTTTTCCACACGGGGAGCTGCATGTCAGCAGCTCCCCGTGTGGAAAAGCAATGCCGGCTCCCGCAGGAGCATGCAACTCTGGGAATTTATAGCTGTGGTTTTTCCGTTATTTGCCAATCGTTGCCCCATGAGGAAGGAGCTTGTGGCTCCGAAACGCGTTGGGGGATTGTTAAAAGCAGCCGTAATATGCAGCTTCATTGAATAAAGGTTTTGAAAACTTACCTTTCTACGGAGTGGCGTCCTTGAAACAGAGGCAGTCTTGGGTAATATGTGCGCGGCGGCCTCAGCCGCGGAGGATGCACCACCTACTTGAAATGTGGTGGTAGGACTGCACGGTTGTAAACTTACAATCGGAAAGCGGCGCAGAGAGGTTTAAACATTTGGAAGCTGCGCACCACGTCTGGGGCCCACCGGAGGGCTGTAAAACAAATATGAAGGCAAAGAATACTTTGTTGGCTAAACAAATGGACCCGACTTGCGGGGAAGATTTGAACCACAACTACCAGCATGCTTCACTGGAGAATGCATGTAACTCTGGGAATTTATAGCTGTGGTTTTTCCGTTATCTGCCAATCGCTGCCCCATGAGGAAGGAGCTTGTGGCTCCAAAACGCGTTGGGGGATTGTTAAAAGCAGCCGTAATATGCAGCTTCATTGAATAAAGGTTTTGAAAACTTACCTTTCTACGGAGTGGCGTCCTTGAAACAGAGGCTGTCTTCGGAAATATGTGCGCGGCGGCCTCAGCCGCGGAGGATGTACCACCTACTTGAAATGTGGTGGTAGGACTGCACGGTTGTAAACTTACAATCGGAAAGCGGCGCAGAGAGGTTTAAACATTTGTAGCTGCGCATCACGTCTGGGGCCCACCGGAGGGCTGTAAAACAAATATGAAGGCAAAGAATACTTTGTTGGCTAAACAAACGGACCCGACTTGCGGGAAGATTTGAACCACAACTACCAGCATGCTTCACTGGAGAATGCATGCAACTCTGGGAATTTATAGCTGTGGTTTTTCCGTTATTTGCCAATCGCTGCCCCGTGAGGAAGGAGCTTCTGGCTCCGAAACGCGTTGGGGGATTGTTAAAAGCAGCCGTAATATGCAGCTTCATTGAATAAAGGTTTTGAAAACTTACCTTTCTACGGAGTGGCGTCCTTGAAACAGAGGCAGTCTTGGGTAATATGTGCGCGGCGGCCTCAGCCGAGGAGGATGCACCACCTACTTGAAATGTGGTGATAGGACTGCACGGTTGTAAACTTACAATCGGAAAGCGGCGCAGAGAGGTTTAAACATTTGGAAGCTGCGCATCACGTCTGGGGCCCGCCGGAGGGCTGTAAAACAAATATGAAGGCAAAGAATACTTTGTTGGCTAAACAAACGGACCCGACTTGCGGGGAAGATTTGAACCACAACTACCAGCATGCTTCACTGGAGAATGCATGCAACTCTGGGAATTTATAGCTGTGGTTTTTCCGTTATTTGCCAATCGCTGCCCCATGAGAAAGGAGCTTGTGGCTCCGAAACGCTTTGGGGGATTGTTAAAAGCAGCCGTAATATGCAGCTTCATTGAATAAAGGTTTTGAAAACTTACCTTTCTACGGAATGGCGTCCTTGAAACAGAGGCAGTCTTGGGTAAAATATATATTGCACTCACCTGTGAACAAGGCTCTAGGCTGAAACGCGTAAGGATTTAAGAGTGCATCTTTTCTCCGCATTTCATGACGATATAAAGTCAGCCAGTCAGCAAGTCGGTGTTGGGCTCTTTTCTTTTGGAGGCAGTTTCATTTACCAGGATCTCCATTCCTGGCTTGAGAGCCCGCCCTGCAGGATTGGGGGCCCCCGGCAAAGTGGAGGTTTCTTGTGATATTTACGGAGGGGGCATGATCCGCTCACAATAAGCGCCAGCATGAAGGACTTCCGAAGCAACTTGGCAGCTTTTTGTTTGAGAAAGGGAGAGGAGAGTGAGGCTTCATTTTCCTACGACATCGCATGACTAGCAATTATTGAAGAGATGCGGAGGAAACCGCACTGTGCAGTAATAGAATTAACCAGTAAGCATCTGCAGATTTGTCATTTATTTTCATGGACATTGGCTGCAAAAATGCTATTTAGGCAAAATCGAGTATTATGCCATGTCCTGTTGCTGAATTTACAATACTGATGCATTCTGGGATTTGTGGTTGTTGACCAAGCCACATGACCACTTGGACTACATTATTTTAATTGCACTCACCTGTGAACAAGGCTCAAGGCTGAAACGCGTAAGGATTTAAGAGTGCATCTTTTCTCCGCATTTCATGACGAAATAAAGTCAGCCAGTCAGCAAGTCGGTGTTGGGCTCTTTTCCTTTGGAGGCAGTTTCATTTACCAGGATCTCCATTCCTGGCTTGAGAGCCCGCCCTGCAGGATTGGGGGCCCCCGGCAAAGTGGAGGTTTCTTGTGATATTTACGGAGGGGGCATGATCCGCTCACAATTAGCGCCAGCATGAAGGACTTCCGAAGCAACTTGGCAGCTTTTTGTTTGAGAAAGGGAGAGGAGAGTGAGGCTTCATTTTCCTACGACATCGCATGACTAGCAATTATTGAAGAGATGCGGAGGAAACCGCACTGTGCAGTAATAGAATTAACCAGTAAGCATCTGCAGATTTGTCATTTATTTTCATGGACATTGGCTGCAAAAATGCTATTTAGGCAAAATCGAGTATTATGCCATGTCCTGTTGCTGAATTTACAATACTGATGCATTCTGGGATTTGTGGTTGTTGACCAAGCCACATGACCACTTGGACTACATTATTTTAATTGCACTCACCTGTGAACAAGGCTCAAGGCTGAAACGCGTAAGGATTTAAGAGTGCATCTTTTCTCCGCATTTCATGACGAAATAAAGTCAGCCAGTCAGCAAGTCGGTGTTGGGCTCTTTTCTTTTGGAGGCAGTTTCATTTACCAGGATCTCCATTCCTGGCTTGAGAGCCCGCCCTGCAGGATTGGGGGCCCCCGGCAAAGTGGAGGTTTCTTGTGATATTTACGGAGGGGGCATGATCCGCTCACAATTAGCGCCAGCATGAAGGACTTCCGAAGCAACTTGGCAGCTTTTTGTTTGAGAAAGGGAGAGGAGAGTGAGGCTTCATTTTCCTACGACATCGCATGACTAGCAATTATTGAAGAGATGCGGAGGAAACCGCACTGTGCAGTAATAGAATTAACCAGTAAGCATCTGCAGATTTGTCATTTATTTTCATGGACATTGGCTGCAAAAATGCTATTTAGGCAAAATCGAGTATTATGCCATGTCCTGTTGCTGAATTTACAATACTGATGCATTCTGGGATTTGTGGTTGTTGACCAAGCCACATGACCACTTGGACTACATTATTTTAATTGCACTCACCTGTGAACAAGGCTGAAACGCGTAAGGATTTAAGAGTGCATCTTTTCTCCGCATTTCATGACGAAATAAAGTCAGCCAGTCAGCAAGTCGGTGTTGGGCTCTTTTCTTTTGGAGGCAGTTTCATTTACCAGGATCTCCATTCCTGGCTTGAGAGCCCGCCCTGCAGGATTGGGGGCCCCCGGCAAAGTGGAGGTTTCTTGTGATATTTACGGAGGGGGCATGATCCGCTCACAATAAGCGCCAGCATGAAGGACTTCCGAAGCAACTTGGCAGCTTTTTGTTTGAGAAAGGGAGAGGAGAGTGAGGCTTCATTTTCCTACGACATCGCATGACTAGCAATTATTGAAGAGATGCGGAGGAAACCGCACTGTGCAGTAATAGAATTAACCAGTAAGCATCTGCAGATTTGTCATTTATTTTCATGGACATTGGCTGCAAAAATGCTATTTAGGCAAAATCGAGTATTATGCCATGTCCTGTTGCTGAATTTACAATACTGATGCATTCTGGGATTTGTGGTTGTTGACCAAGCCACATGACCACTTGGACTACATTATTTTAATTGCACTCACCTGTGAACAAGGCTCAAGGCTGAAACGCGTAAGGATTTAAGAGTGCATCTTTTCTCCGCATTTCATGACGAAATAAAGTCAGCCAGTCAGCAAGTCGGTGTTGGGCTCTTTTCTTTTGGAGGCAGTTTCATTTACCAGGATCTCCATTCCTGGCTTGAGAGCCCGCCCTGCAGGATTGGGGGCCCCCGGCAAAGTGGAGGTTTCTTGTGATATATATATATATATATATATATATATATAAATATATATATATATATATATGTATATATATGTATATATATATATATATATATATATATATATACATATTATACTCCATCTCCTCCTTTGCAAGCAGACAAGGGGACACAGCGGGGCACCAGAAAACTGTTTAATTTGATTTCGGCGCTGTGAAATGCCGAGCGTCAATTACAGAACTGAAGGCTCATTCGTGGGGACTTGGTATTTCAGCAACTTCAGTCTCAGCCTTTCAATCGACCCCCTTGGTTTTTAGGTCTCGCCTAGCGACGCAGCGCGAAATCGCTGTCGCTAGCGAAATCTATTGTTACCGACTTTCTTCGGAAGGGAGACAGGAGATGTGCACGCGCAGGACGGACTGCAATTATGAACGCGCCCATGAACACGCACGTACAGACACGCAATGTGCACATCTCCTGTCCCCCTTCCATCCTCGCCAGCCGCAAAACATGAGCTGTGCACGCATAATTAAATCTACAATCCCCAGCTGTCCTTGCACCCCCTCCAGTGTCAGCCAGCCATGCGCCATCTGCCAACCCCCACCATATTCCTCCACGACTACACACTGACGCCCTCTCCATACAGCTACTCTCTCCCAGCATTCCTTACCGTCGTTCCGCCATGCTTCAGCGCGATGCCCTGCAGCGTGTCCCCAGAGCTCACAGGGTGCTCGGTGTACCTCGCAGCCCATGCGGCCGCCGTCACACTGGCCGTGCGTGTCTTCTCCGGCGATCCTCAGCTTACGCCGGGACAGCCGATGTGCACGCTCACGGCGTCTCGTGCGCTCCCACAGCGCTTTCACTTTCGCGCGCTGACACTTTTAATAAATGCCTCTCAATAAGTGACAACATCTGATGTACTAAGGTGAAACGCTATTTTGAATAGACGTTTTCATACTTTAAGATCAGTTGTTGCATGATTTGCATGCCGGATCTATTCTTGCCTCGGCTCCTCCACAGGCTTTTACAGCCAGAGCTGACCCATGGCTCATTCCTCCCGTTAATGTGTTTCTCACCCACCTCTGCCTCCCTGCTGCATGAAGCATGGTGGTGCTGGGGTAAGTCACTGCAGGCGTCGCCGGCATGGGCCTGTCGCATCATTCGCTGTTAACTGGGTCCCAGCAGCTGACCGCGTGCCCTACCTCTGAGACAGTGCTGCTGGCTAGTGGAGTTATTCAATTTAAAGTTACAGATGCCCTGCACGAGCTCCACAACTAATCATAACAACACTGAACTCTCCTTTACCCCTGAAGACCCAGTCGAGCGGCAGGCAAAGGCATCAGGTAAATGCTATCAGGATCTTCGTGTAAAAATAATTTTTGGGAGTTGGTACAGAGCTCAAAATAGCTGTCAGAATTGTGTGACAGTGTTGTGACAGTGCGGGTATGCGCACACAGTGGTCAAAATGTTTAAAAAAATAAATTTAAAAAAAAAGTATGGGAACTGTGATGCTGCGCACAATGTGGGCGGGTGGATGAGGATAGAGGCTGGATCAAAGGCATGGCTAAAAAAAAACCTGAATATTCTGTAATTTTTTTTCGGTCTTTCACCTTCAGATAGCTACATATGGAATAACACACAGCTTAAATTAACAAGCATTTGCAATGCAACAGGTCTCCCATTTAGGCGAGTTTGAGCTATTGACATTGTGAATGACAATGCCTTTTATTTATGTTTTGCTTTTTGAAACATAAATAAAACTCATTGTCATTTACAATGCCAATAGCTCCAACTCGCGTAAATGCGAGACCTATTGCATTGCAAATGCTTGTTTAAATAGAGTTTGATTTGGACTCACAGCATACCCACTGAGGTGTTAATTTTGGTGTATGAACTGCTAATACCAGGATGCATTGAGGCTGTGGCCTTTCATGGCACGCCCATCAGGGCGGGATTTAATAAATAGCAGGAGTCCTACATCACTTTTGCTGTGTTTCTTTACTAATGGCTTGTGAACAAAGACTTCCGTCTGAAACCCGTTAAGCCTATATGACGCGATTGAGAAGTGTGAGGTGTTCCTGCTGTGGCCCCCACCTTTAGGGGCTAACCTTCAGTGTGGGCGCTCCCCCGAGGGCAACCTTTTTTTGATGGATGAATAGCGGCTGGCTCGGCCGCGGGGGGAACCGCCGTGTGACATGGATCTGTGGCGCTTTGAAATGCCGAGCGTCAATTACAGAACTGAAGGCTCATTCGTGGGGACTTGGTATTTCAGCAACTTCAGTCTCAGCCTTTCAATCGACCAACTTGGTTTTTTAAATAGAGTTTGATTTGGACTCACTGCATACCCACTGAGGTGTTAATTTTGGTGTATGAACTGCTAATACCAGAATGCATTGAGGCTGTGGCCTTTCATGGCACGTCCATCAGGGCGGGATTTAATAAATAGCAGGAGTCCTGCATCACTTTTGCTGTGTTTCTTTACTAATGGCTTGTGAACAAGGACTTCCGTCTGAAACGCGTTAAGCCAATATGACGCGATTGAGAAGTGTGAGCTGTTCCTGCTGTGGCCCCCACCTTTAGGGGCTAACCTTCAGTGTGGGCGCCCCCCCGAGGGCAACCTTTTTTTAATGGATGTATAGCGGCTGGCTCGGCCGCGGGGGCGAACCGCCGTGTCACACGGATCTGTGGTGCTTTGAAATGCCGAGCGTCAATTACAGAACTGAAGGCTCATTCGTGGGGACTTGGTATTTCAGCAACTTTAGTCTCAGTCTTTCAATCGACCCACTTGGTTTTTTAAATAGAGTTTGATTTGGACTCACAGCATACCCACTGAGGTGTTAATTTTGGTGTATGAACTGCTAATACCAGGATGCATTGAGGCTGTGGCCTTTCATGGCACGCCCATCAGGGCGGGATTTAATAAATAGCAGGAGTCCTACATCACTTTTGCTGTGTTTCTTTACTAATGGCTTGTGAACAAGGACTTCCGTCTGAAACGCGTTAAGCCAATATGACGCGATTGAGAAGTGTGAGCTGTTCCTGCTGTGGCCCCCACCTTTAGGGGCTAACCTTCAGTGTGGGCGCCCCCTCGAGGGCAACCTTTTTTTGATGGATATATATATATATATACATATATAGAGAGAGAGAGAGATCAAAATAGTAAATCAAAGCCTGTATGCACTTATGTTCACAATATTGTGGTAGTCGATATTCTAGCAACAAAAGTTTAGAAGGACAACGTTTAAAACCCAATATTCTGGTAGAATCCCCTGTTGACAACCCATATGGTGTCAAGTGGTCATGTGCCTCGTGATGACATCAGCTTTTTTAGTCTGAGATTATCAAGTAAACTACACGAAACACTCTTATTCCTTTAAAGCCTGTGACCATTTGTACCGTTAACTTTGGCAAATGTAAAATACATTCTGTTAGGTATCCTAAAAAAAGAAATCTGTATAAACTGAAGAGGTGTTTTATGTAAAACATGTTTTGCTGAAGCAGCAGCAACCTGCCCACTAATTGCTGTTCAATCGAGGAGTCAGCACCACAGATCTCTGTTGTTTTTATTTTACATTTATACATGGGGAACGAAACCAGGGCAGAAAGAGAAAGAAATACAAGAGGCTTTGAATTAGCAACAGATGCTAATGATTCAATATGTCAAGTGAACACCACCACGTTTGCCTGTGATGTCCTGGCACCAGAATGTAGATTTTGGCACCGCATGCCTGCATCAAAAATACAGAAGCCCTCGTTTAGCATCAGCTGCAGGGATCACAGCCAATTGTACAGGACTGAGCACATTAGAGAACGTCTGTTAGTGAATTATGTTCCCTCCAGCCATACCAGACACAGCAAGCCACAGAATGAAAGTCCTGTTCAAACGCCATGTTCACTTGTTACCTGATCATAGGTGAACCAGGCGTCTTAGAATGGTGTAGGATGGGAATATCGAATCCCAAATATTGATGAGAAAGAATATTACCACAATATTGAGGGACAAAATATTGAAAGGTACATTCCTATACATTTTCTATACCTAACTCCACAAATATGTACCTTAGTGATATATGTATCTTCAAGACATGTAGACGTGGGGATTAATACTAGTAAATCCTTACCACCTCTGTGCACTTACCTTCCAATAGTTTGTCCCGACATATTGTGGTAACTTTAATCTGTGCAATCAATATTTAGGATTCAATATTCCTTATTAAAATCCCACAATGATGGGGCTATGTTAACATGTAGGCCATTCTTACTGCCATCAAATTGTGAATTCAAAGGCAGATGAAATGACCAGGGGAAACAAAGTTACCTTTTGATAAATGATAATTACTGGTTGTTGTTTGAATACTGCTTCAGATCTCACTTCTGCTATTTTGAAGCTCTGTAAATAACAGATTTTACTACGATCACCACTTTAGGGAACTTACCACCACCGAAGGATGGAAGGCTGAACCCGCCTTACTCTGAATTTGTGACCTCCAGATCACTGCATTTGTAAGCAGCAAACGTTCAGCTCACTGAGCCATCTTACCCGTTGTACGTTAAGTAGCTAGAAAACACATGTGCAAACCTTTCTTTTCCGCTTCAACATTATCATTTGGCCACGATTCAAAGTCAGGCAGAATGAAATTTCTGCCGGGAATTTCCCTCTGCCTGATTCTGAGCTAGTAGGTTTCCACAACTGTTCTTTTCTAGCTGTGAGAGAACCAGACGATAAAGCCTCATTCCCTGTTTTTTCCCTGACACAGGGAAGCAAACAATACTCCCACTGCTAGAAATGCCCTTCCCCTTTCCATTGTCTACTGCCCCTCCCCCCCTCCTCTGCCCTCCTGCCCCATCTAGAGGTCCTTCCACACACTTAAAACCTGCTCAAACCAGGTGGTAAATGTGTGCTTTAAGGCCTACATAATTAGGAATAGTGTGTGGTTTTTCGACCGGAAAAATCTGGCCATCAAAACTATTCCCTGTTTGATAGGGTTTAACTCATAATGGGCTGGTACAGGGGAAGTTCCCTCAGCATCATTCAACTGTTAATCAGGGCCTTTATGTATAATGCGCCAGCAAGCATCCTTCCCTGTCCTATTCACGATGCTGCGCTGGCACTCGAAGAAAAAGGCTTCTGTTTCTGCCATTGGCTCGATTTATTACCATCAATCTTCTTTGCTCTAATTGCAAGCCGTGCTGCTGGAACAATTTACGGACTGGGACTGCTGGCCGGAGGCGTCAGCTGGGTAAAATCCTGTTATCTGTGAGCAAGCGATTGTAGCAAACGTGCAAAACCCATTCCTTACCTTCGGGGGGCATGGGGGCGGGGGCAGTGGAGTCCGGAGGCCACTTTCGTGAAAATGGGGCTCCTAGCTGTATTTTATAGCCCAAATTCCACAAATATGGGAAGAAAGTGATGCAAATGTGATGCATGCTACTGTATGGTAGAACACTCTCCACCAAAATATTCTCGGCGCTGATAACATATGAAAGTCTTACATGGAAAAGAAGCAGCTCTTTTTGAATTTGAAAGCTTATGACATTTGTTTCAGAGGCAGATGCGAGGGACTCGTGACGTGAATTTATCTAATATTCGCAGATTCTAATGAATTATTCCTCTGCTGCTCAAAAACCTCTCATATCTTTCCAGAAACATATTCTTCCCAGTGAAATGCACTACATAAAATTGGTCCTGTGGCTGCCTGACTGTTCGGCATCTGAGAGATTGAGTCCCGGCAGGAACAAAGCACAGCAAAACTATGATTTTAGGAGAAAGTTGACCACCAGGAATGTTTTGTTATGGTACAATAATGGTATAACGAATATTGTCCCAGGGGGTCCCACTTCCATGAACGGTAATCTCCGTAGTAGTGTTGTTTAAAGGTACAGTCTAATTTTGGCTGCTACCATACTCTCATTGAGCGCTCTTCCTGACACAGGAAATTCATAAAAGCATTTATAAAGCACAATATACAGCACACCTCCACTAAGTGTTAGCAGGACATAACTTACCGACCATCTTGTACCAAAGTTTTACATCTGGACAAAACAGACGAAGACTGCCTGTTGACCTACGTCATGCAGAGATGTGATAGGAGAGGGAGCTGGCGTGGAATGTTAATGCATTGTGATGTAGTATTCTTTAAAAAGGGGCATCTTCATCTGTGACCCACACCGGAGCAGTGATGGTACAGTCCTGATGAATACGGACGGGGATGTTGTTCTAGATACTGGATGCATAGATTGAAAAGGACTGCTGCCTTATTTTTTCCTTTTTACTCTTCTTAGAGCCCGATTCCGATCTCGCTCGGAAAGCATACCGACCGAATCAGTTCCGGAATGCTTTCCATATGACTCAGTTCGGGGGAGTCCGACCGCACGAGTACGATGCATCCGTATCCGAACGTGAACACAGTCTCCCATTGAAGAAAGGTGTAGTTGGGGAAAATCATGCACCTTGTGGCGGGCACCTCATGGTGCCTGCCACATTGTGCATGGTTGGAAAGGGGGGTTCTTGGGAACCCCCACGGGCCCGATTCGGAGGGCCCCGGGTGAAGGGGGCCTGCTACGGGCCCCCAAAGACCATTTCCAGCAGCCGGTTAGTTCCGGGCAAACCGAATCGGAAAGGCTGTCCGAATCTCATCGTACTCACTCGTTCGGAAACCAAGTCCATAGAGCCGTACGAATCGGCTCCGGAAAGGCTCGACCTGTCCGAATGCCTTTCAGAACCAATTCGGTCAGCCCTAACGGTTTCCAGGCATCGTACTTGGTCGTTCAGAACTGGGAACGAGTTGGTCGGAAACAAGGGCTCCGATCGGATTCGGCAAACCCGAATCCATTGCGGAGCCTTTCAGACCGACATTGGAATAGACCCCTTAGTCTACATTCTGATGTTGTCCTGGCTGCAGGTGTGTTGAGGATCACCAGAGACAGTAAGCTTGTCTGCAAGATAAGTGGGTGCTGGTCATGAAGGTTTTGTAAATGATGCAGCTGGTTTTTAAGATGCACGGGCCGGCAAGGGGAGCGAATGAAGATGGGAGTGATGTCATCATATTTCTTCAGGCCTTGGATGATATGCGCTGTGGTGTGAATTATGCCCTTAAGAGGAACCAATGCGGAATATGAAAGGAAATGGAGCAGGGCATAACCACCATCCAGATGCAAGAGTATGAGGGCTTGAATAGCAGTTCTGTAGTGGATATCTGGAAGAAATTGTTTCCCTTTCTTTAGAAGAGAGCTCTGATACCAGTCTGTCTTTGTGTTTTTGGTAATGTGCTCCCTGAGAGTGAGGTTGGTGTCAAGGATGAAACCAAGCTGTGAGCTTGCTTAAGGGCATACCAGTCCAAGCAATCAGACTGGAATGAACCTTACACTCATGCTTATGTCGGAGTAATCCAGAAGTTAGTAAGTCAATATTCTTTATTCCGCTCACATTGGCCATAAAAACGACATAAAATAGACAATATAAAATACAATTAATCTATTTACAAAGATTCAAAAGTGCAGAGGGCATAGCAACATGAAGCATGGGTACTGGTTCTTCCTTTTTCCAGAAGTGTCCTATGTAACAGACAATTGGTTCCTTATTTTTATTGAACAATGTGAAAAGCTAGCTATAGAGGCACAGATCAAATTAGATGACAATCCTTGCAAAAGAAGGAAGGCAGTTCTATGATATCTAAAATCATTTGAATGAAATGTAGGTAATAAAATCCGTTTCTGTGGCACCTTGAAAAAACTACAAAACAGAATGAGATGTACTGTGGACTGCACATACTTGTTATCACAAGAACAGGGACCCAGTCTTAGATTCCAAAGCCCCTTCTCCAGAAAAGGTGCTAGAAAATAAGCAATGTTCAAATTAAACATTGTTAGTAAAAATCCATGATAGACATTAGATATACATCTGAGATACAGTTCAATTAATTTTGTAGTGAGCTGTGGGATATAAGCACCAACCGTGGGTTTGTTTACCTCCAGTAGTAAGCTGTCCTCATTGCATTTCCCCAAAAATAGTTTTTTAACATTTCCAGCTTCTAGTGAGGAGAAGATACCCAGTAAACCAATCTTTTCAAAAGCTCTTTTAAACATATTTCATCCAGGTTATACGGCGACCGTGGTCTAGAGCGAGACAATCCAGAATGATTTTAAGGTTAAGCCTGGCTTTGATTTTACTCAATTACTTAACCAAAAAGTCAACAAGCTGAGCTTTATAAAATATTTTAAATTAGTTAATCCAAGCTCAATGTGACAAATATAAGAAGATGTTGATTTAGGTACAGACAAAAGCCTTTGAAGGAAGGCATTTTCCGCTAACTGGAATGCCTTAGCATCATTGTAAACCCAAATTTCAGCCTCTAGCTAGCAATGGAGAAGCATTTTGTTGTATAAATCTCTAACATCTCCTTCACCGATTTTGAGCCTACTTTGCTTGAAAATCTAAAAATACCTTCAATGTCATTCTCACAGTGACATATTCTGGCATTATGACAATTTTCCCTCTTCAGGCTTGAGTCAAAGAGATCTCCAAGGTACTGGAATGTTTTTACATGCCGAACTAGGACACCATAAACATGATGTGGTTTTAGTTGATCGTGGGCCACAGACCATCTTGAAAGATTTGGTCACATTGATCAGCAAATTCAGGTTTTCCATAAAACAAAAAAATTAGCCTATCAATGATTGGAGACCGTTCGTAGTATGGGCCATAAGGACTGCACCATTGCCGTAAAGGAATACTGCCCACCTGAGGCATGTTCTGGCCTCTTAGCCTTAAAAACCTCTCAAGTTCATTAATATACAGGGTAAACAGAAAAGGGGCCAAGACACACACCTGGCGTTCTCAGCTGGTGGGTCGACTCCTATGTCCAACATTTTTTGCAATAATTTGGACCGGTTTACTAAGTCAAATTCACTTGAAAAGTCAATAAATTAAAGGTGAATGGAACCGGCCTTTACTTCTGTGTATTTCGAAACTAGCAGATATAGATTTAGGCACTGTTCTAAAGTACCCAACCCTTATCGGAAACTAACTTGGATCTCAGAAAGACTAGTGTTATCTTGGACCCAAGTTTTAAACTTTGGCAGAAGGACCCTCCCTGCCACCTTTTCCCCTCGTAAATCAAGTAAGGAAATTGGTCTATAGCAGGCAGGATTCCCTTTGTCCCCTTTCTTGAAGATTGGCACTGTTATTGATTTAGACCAGACTATCGGGCAGTGATCTGCCACAGCTGCCCTAAGGACATTGGTAACAATAGGGGCCCAGAGACAACAGTAGTCTTTAAGAGATCAGCTGGCACACCATCAGGACCCTGGGCCTTCCCACAAGGGCTATTCATAATTGCTTCTTTTACCTCCTCCTCATCAAAAATAACTGGAGTGGGAGGTTTATCCATAACAAAATCACCAGATGTAAATGACTGAGAAGATACTTCAGTAAAATGTTTTTCCCACTTAGCAGGCGGTACAATAGTAAGTAGGGTAGGTACCATCCTGTCCCTAAAATATAGGGCGTTCTCTACTTTCTAGAATGCCATATTTTCGCAACACTCAGCCAGTTGTGCTATTGAGGCCCAAGTGTCTTCCTTAATGATGGAGGATTTTCTCAATTCAATCTCCTATTTGTAATCACCTCTACATTTCCAAATTAGTGGAACAATCTGGGGCTGGGCTTTAAGTGTATCCTTGAGTTTACTATCAGAGGTACAGCATCTTTATCAATCTAGCTATGGGAATAAGCCTTGCTAGCTCTTTCAGGCCTTATCATTAGCTTACTGGTAGTTTAACAGATTGTAATAAAAGCATGCAAAATTGATTTGTGTCTAAATTGATTACTTAAACATGAATAATCTTTGAACTAGAAGCCTTAAACTCTTCAGTAACTTTGCGAGAATCGAGTTTATACCATTTCAATATTACCCCTTTGTTTTGCACAACCTCAACTTCCTGGACCCTCCTACCCTTGTTGTCTGTCTGAAGAAAATAGTCCCAAGCCGAGAGACAGAGCAATGGGATTATGACAACTGGCACAGTGCGGGACCACCCAGAAACCTAGAGCATATGCTTGCATTGTTTCTGAGATTAGAATAAAATCAATAACAGAATTGACACCCTTGCCAGTAAAAGTTGATTCTCAGGCTACTGATGAATCACGTAAGTCCATTGCAAAAGACAGGTTATACTATATCATAAAGTAATGGAGTTAATCACCCACCACGCTATATTGGAATTGGGTTTGTTCTGTGTCCATGCACTAGCTAGCCCCCACACACACAAAGGGACGTAGACTCCCACATTAGTACATTAAAATTACCCATCTCAGGCAAAGACCAATCATATTTAAACCTTATAGCCTCTTTGGCTAAGTCATGGCGTACCAATTTGATAATGTTACAGTTCCTTGGGTGAAAGTTATTGTTATAATAGTTGACCACCAAGATCTCGCCGGATCCTACGCCCTCTAAACAAACCAGCTGGTAGTACGGAGAGTCAAGAATTTTCCACAAAACCCTACCTGCCAGCTGGACTGAAATAAGAAAGTCTAAGTAATCCAGAAGCCAATACTTGCTGCTCCACATAAAAAAGACCCAGCTAACAGGTTAATAAGTGGGCTTCTTATTCACAAAATTCAATGTGCTGGTTTAAGTGACCAGGTGGATAACTTCTAATTCCATATTCTTCTCCTGGGTGATTAAAAAATCGATCTTGTATTGGGCTTGAACTGAAGATGTTCATTACCTTAAACCAAAGAAATCTTATGTGATGTATGCAGTACTGTCAGGAACTCGGTGATGAGAGGAACAAAGCAAACAAGTAAGAAGAGTTTCACCTGAGGAAGGATAGGGTAATTCTGGAGGAGGGGTTTAGTATGCACAAGACAGATACCTGAACATTGGTAAGTGAAAGGATAAGACAGAATCTGTGGACTGGAGCAGGTAGGGATCGGGACTGTGGAACTGAATAGCATAAGGCCTGTTAAGGCAAAACTATATAGACATATATATATTGGCCAATGAACAATGGGAAGGCATGATGACAGTACAAATAAAAGCATGATAAACAAACTATTTTAAATGATAGTTTCTATGCGCTTTGGGAAGTAAGTAAAGATCGAACCAAAGGCAAGAAGCAGATGCTCTCACATAGTCTTGGAACATCCCTCACAGCTTTTAAGGCAAAAGCGTGTTGGTTGAATCTCTGAGCAAGAGGCTCCAAGCCTCAGAATCCCACTAGCGCCCTCAATAATATTAATAAAGACCAAGACAGCAACAAGAGAGGACAGAGGGGATAGAGCTTGGAACACTAAAAACAGGAACTCAGTTTAGGGAAAAGCAGGACTGTATTCAAGAACAAGTGCAGGATTGAATGGAAGGTCGGTGGAAACAGGAATACTATAAGCCAATAAAAGGAAGCTACACACAAACAGGAAACAGGGACTGGACTGGCATAAGGAACATAGGGTAAAGAACAAGAATCCAAGACTAAGAATCTGTACACCAACATGGACCAGGCAGGGATAGTGCAGATAGAACTAGAAGAACAGGATCAGGACTTAAACAAGGAACACAGGGGAAGGGCCAAAGGTCCAAGACTCCGAATCTGCCCACCAACAAGGGCACAGAGGGAGTCTGCAGACAGAAAAAGAGTCACAGGTAAGGAGGGACAGAGAGGTAGCAACAAAAAGGAAAGTAACTAGGGAAGGTAAGGTAAAGCAGGTACTAGGGCACAAAAATTTAAAGGGAAATCAAGATACAAGGAATCCAGGAACAAGCCTGGAGTCAGAGCAGCAAGACAAACCAGAACAAGTGGAGCTTCAGCAGAATCGACCATTGTGAACCGCTGAATACTGAGTTCACAGGGATTAAATAGATGGAGGCACAGTGGGAGCCATCAAACAGTTTTAGGGAATCCCAATGAAGGGAAAGCTACACAAGAACTTGGAGAAGGGAACACTATGGAAGCCAGCAGACACAAGGATGGGAAACCAGAAACAGAGTAGAGAATGTATTTGAAAATGGATTTGAGAGTGTGACAAGTCGAGGAAGCAAGTCTGAAGGCATCAGGATAACTATAGCAACCAGTAACAAAGATGCTAGCCAGAACTCCACCTCCTGGACAAGATCTGGGTAAAGTTTGACAACAGAAGGAACTACATGTTCCACAATGCACCAGGATAGTAATGTGAACACTGGGACTAGAATATAATGTGGAGCAAGATGTACTGTGTGCTGGAGAGTGTACTGTCATGGACAGGACTAAAGACAGGATCTCATAATGCCAAAATGAGCGCCACCTAATGGCTGGATGACGAAATCCCTGTAATCCTGACAAATACGAACCATAGTTAACACATTGAGGCGATACCATGTCTACTCCCTAGATGCTTGTTTCTTCTCTAGATACACTTTGTCCCTGATGTTTGGACTTCTAATTTCATCTGCTTTTCCATATTAAATTATTTAGCTTGAAAGATTATGCTAGAGTGTATAGGTCCCTATTCACAGAGGTAAATTTAAATGTGCCAATGTATTCACGTGTAAATCTACTATTTCACTTAACAGTAACTTTACACTTTTTTGCTCTTCACCACTTCTGAGTATAAATTTACTCCTAGCTGTGCAGCAGGATATACGAATGTAAAGTAATACTCATAACATTTCACACCTAGGTGGAAGCATCCATCACCATGGTGGAGATCCCCCAATGAGAAAGCATGGCGAAAATTGAGAAATGTATATTAAAGTATATAAATGTTTTAAAATATTGTAATGTAAAATATTAATATAAAATATTTGTTAATATTTATTTTAAATCTGGCACTAATAAAATATGTTACAGCACATTATCATAAATGTATGTTAAATAATTAATTAAAGGTATTTATTTTTAAAATAATATTTCTTAAATAATATTTGTTTAAAAAATATTCCACCTACAGTAATAACATAATTATGTATTATATGTAATTTTTTCACATTAAACTATGTATATATATATATATGACTCATTTCACGGCTCCAGTGCGCCCTCGCTGTTCTCCGATCCGGACCCCAGGCGTTCCAATACCCTGCCATGCACACCTATTGAGTCCTCTCCTACTCCCGAACCCGGGCCTAACCCTCGCACCCCGCCTACCTGGCATAGTGCACCTCCCAACGAGCCGGCCACTGGACAGCCTTCCACGTTATTCTAGATTCTGCCTCATACTACGGCCGAGGCGTACCCGCCTCTTCGTCGTACGTGCGACAGCCCAGGGAGACCCCACACGTTTCCTTCCTCGCTGCACCCTTGTTTCCAACACCTCGCCTCCCCCTCTACCGGGCTACGTCATCATTACTCTCGGTTTCGACTCTACCCCCACGGGTCGTCGTTACCTTTCTTGTTCTTTGCCCTGATGAGTCACGGGACTGTTCCCGGTGACGAAACACGTGTCGGCTGGTTTACTAAGCTGATGTACTATATTCAACACAGGTGTTGAAATAAATAACTTCTATTTGGATAAATACTGATGTTGACCGTTGCTTTTGAATAACGCTTCTATACTGCGTATCACATTACCAATACCCTCACTGCGTGTGCCCAGGACTATGCTCATGTTATAATTTGTGGATCTCTTGACCCACAGATTCCCCAGGGGTTATCGGGTTATTCCCCTGATCTGGCAGCACCGCATTACCAAAGGTTCATTAATAGCACACGCAATTGCCTGAGCGCCATTTCCTGACTAAACATAAAAACCCCCATCCTTACCTCAATTAATTAAAGGTATTTATTTTTAAAATAATATTTCTTAAATAATATTTGTTTAAAAAATATTCCACCTACAGTAATAACATAATTATATATTATATGTAATTTTTTCACATTAAACTATGTATATATATATATATATATACACACACATACAAACATATATATATATATATATATATATATATTACTAAACTATATATATATAAAATATATTGTTGCAGAACTTGTGAGAGGCTATATGTGGTGCCGGACTTACTCCAGGGCTGGGCTAGTGTACATTTACTACTCTTTCATACTTTTTTAGTAGTAGTAACTTTATAAGTGTAGTTTGTCAATAGCAATAGGCTTACTCTTTAGTTGGTGGGTATTTGTATTTGAATGCCCTTTATTGAACCCTTCCTTACCACTCCCCAAACCCCTACTGTTTAGTACTAAGTATTCCCCATTTTCCAGCCATTCCCCCGGCCCTCCCACATTTAGTGCTAAAATGAAGACCTACATGTGCAGAGAACTCCACACACGTGGCAGAGACCACCCCGTAGAAACATAGGCGTGGCATAGGTGGAGATCTCTGCACAAAGGTTACTGAATAGCATTTTTTTAGTTTGTGAGTAGTACTACAGTACTACTACTTTACATACTACAAACCATTTTGCGAATAATCCCCCTTTTCTACTCTTTCTCAGGGTAGTTTTTAGATCTAGTGTTAATCAAGACCTTTTGACTTTACTAGAATTATATGTATAATAAACTTACTAAAAGGGGCTTTTAACCACCTCTCTTCATCCATTGGCCTGTTGTTGTGTTATTCAAATTTTATTTATGCCCACTACAGCATACAGCATGGGGGAATAGGTCAGCCTAATTCAGAGACTTGTTAACTTCAATTTCAGTGACTTCATTTTGTTCTCTCACAATGATCACATTTGCACAGAAGGTAGTTCTCTTCAGTGACATTATTTTTGTTTTCATTTTATAATTATCTAGAGTTGCCTTTATGTTTAAAGCCTGGGGTGAAAGCAGAACTCTTTATACCGGATGTGAGCACAGGCCATATTCCATGCATTAGCAGTTCCTGTCTCCTGCAAATGCTGTTGTAAATTCCTTTTGGAGTGTCTTTTGTTTATCTGACTACTGGAATTTCACAGCATAAGAAGTTGCCTCCATTTGAAGCTGTTCTGTATTAAGTTATTCTCCATTTACTAAGCATGCAGTACACAGAAGGAAAGCTTCAATATTATACATATGAATTCATAAGAGGATAAATCTTCAGAACACATTTATTCTGCATTCAATTATACCAATGGTTCTTTAAGAAACTTTGCCCAGGAAGAAAACCTGCTTATATCCTGTTTAATTTGCAGCACTTGTAACATTTTTGTCTTTCTTTCCTTCTTCCATCTTTCTTTGTTTCTTTGTTTCTTTCCTTCTGTCTTACTTTCTATCTCTCTGGCTTACTTTCTTTCTTTTTTCTTTCCTTCCTTCTTTCTGTCCTTTCTTCTTTCTTTCTTTCTTCCTTCCTTCCTGTCTTCCTTCCTTCCTTTCTTTCTTTTCTTCTTTCTTTCTTGCTTTCTAAAAGGCAAGAAACTAGTAGCCAATGGCAGAGTGACTGGCTTTTTTAGGTCTGTGTTAATCAAGACTTATAGATTTTACTACAATTATGTATATTACATAGTTATTTATATGGATTTTCAGCCTTACTTCATCCATTTGCCTGTGGTTGTGTCATTCATATTTTCTCCAACCCACTTGCTCATGCATCAAGGGGCAATGTGCCAGACCACTTCAGACATTGGCTGAGTTCACTATGAGTTACAGCATTGCACCCTTTCACAAAGAACACATCCACCCACAAAGTAGTTCCCTTCAGTGCCAAGAGCTACTATTGTGATGCAGGCTTTTTTGAGACAAAAAAATATTTTTCCATTTAGTCAATGTATTTTTTTGTTAGATTGACAAATGCCTGGCATCTTCCGGAACAATAACATTTGTAAAAACCTTGACAAAACAAAGAATTGCCAAAAGGCCGGTGGATAATGCTAAACCTATTGGCTTTCCCAATGGTTGTTGTGTCTTGACTGCAATCTCTTGTAAAGCTCTTGATCTTCAATCAATATCTATCTTTTTTGCCAGGGAATTTTTTTCATGTTGTTGCTTTTTCCTCCAAACTGGGTCTCACCCTCCCTTTAAGATCTTAAACGAAATGGTATCTCTCAAGAATTCTGCTAACCTTCATCAAAAAGTGATCTTCCAGTTTCTTTATGTTAATCTCACATTCAAAGTGTAAGCTAATTCTTGGCCCTCCAGATCCAGAAAATGTAGGAGCAATTAATCCTTCCCGTCTGAACTCATTCGAGTGCCAAAAAACTATAGTATAATTTAGAGCAATGTCTTCTTTTTGACACATATTATTACCAAATCTCCTGTCTGACAGAAAAAATGGTGAAACTGGAACATCCCACATAGTGAAATACCCCACAGTATTTTCAAAGTTCAAAATGTAAACAAGAAATACAATATTATCTCTTGATAGTGACAGAGAAAGAAAGAGAGAAGATGTTATACTTGATGACATCAAATCCCATACTCAGGATGAAATGAAAGGCTTGAAGAAGAAGAGTTTGAAGAAACCAAAATTGATGGATGAATTACTGTAGAATAGTGTAGTGTAGTTTGTGATGATTTCAAAATACACCAGAAGGGGAGAATTGACAGAGTGTTTGATCAATTAGAAAATAATCTTTATTTACATGTGTTTAAGTTAGCATGACTAAGCCGCAAAAAAAACATATTTACCGGGCCTTTGGCCTGTTTGCACTGACAGCTGAAGAAAATGTGGTGTTTAAAGTTGCACAAACAAGTTTCCTACGTGCATGTTTTTCCCTCTTCTGTGTTTTTCCTATTCATAAAATTGTTGAAATGGAAATCATTTCATGATGTTGTTTTCTTGTACTATATCTATCAGTGTGTATTACAAAGAAGCTATGGTGAGATGTTCTTGTAATGTTGCAGTAATCAAGGATGGTGCTGCCTCCTTTCACAAATGTATTTCTATTCATTTTAAATGGTTTAGTGTTTAGTTTACTTCAATAGTGCAATATAATTTCTCTTGTTGATAGGGAAAAGGGGATTATTATTTGTTAATAATTGAGGTGGTCCCTAAAGTAGCCTGTTTTATGTAGCACAAGTTCAGTGATGCTGATTGGTTTATGTCATGTATCTTTGCTAGTGAAGCCCCATGATATCACTTCACGTTATGTTGAGTGTGTTCTTTCTCACTCCACTGAAACTGCAAAATATGTATTTTCTGTGATGTGTGCCATACTTGTCTCAGACTTGCTAGAGACCCTGTGCTCGAGCATCTTTGCTTGTTTCTATGAAGGCAGACTCCATGACTCTCTGTTATTTGATTTATGCTTACACATTTTAATTTGCTTTCATACGACATGTTTGATTGTTATCTGGCTTTATAAATGGACTTTCCCTTGACTTACAAACAGAGTAGTTTTATGCTTGTTCATTACTGATCTATATTTTGACTATGGGTAATTCCCTTATGTTATGACCTTGCACAAATGGTTTTATTTCTATGCAATATTAGTGCTTATTTCCATCTGACTAATTAAATACTTTTTGTCATCTGTAATGATTCTTAATTTTGAAAAAACATTTATGGTTTTTACTAGAAATATTGTCCTGCAAAGGTTTTCTTTAATTGATCTAGGCCCCCATCCTTTGAGACTCACACAGCCCTAATTCTCCACATTGGCCCTTTCAATTCATTAGTGCAAAGCACCAACAGAATTTTGATGGAGATTGCTGGCTAACAGTGCAAATTTTGGTGCAAAAGTTAATTAAAAATGTACACCCCGAAAATTATCAGGAGTTAGGGAATCCTGGAATCACGTGGATTAATTCTGATGTACTTGTTGAGGCTGATGGAGCAGGGTAAATGTACAAATTTTAACCTCCTAATATTTTCGTACAATATTAATAAACATGTTCGTTTAAGTAAATAACCAACAATGTATGTTAAGGGTTAAAGGTAACACGCAATTCTGTGTGCAAATTAATTGACTTATAATTGTTTACGTGTCTAACATAACATAATATTTGCGTACTAATTAAATAATAAATGCATGATTTGTGCTTTTAAATAAAACGTGTGGTTGCAAAATAAAGCGATGGTAAGTAAGGGACAGCTTTATATGTTGCTTCTGCTAGGTAATACCTAATTGGGGTACGTAGAAAGATGGGAGGGAAACGAAAGGGTTATATTTCTTTGTTTTAACAATACTTTGTTTATCTTTGAAATAGTGCGCTTAGGCCTGTCGAGCAGCAATATAAAATGGCCGCGAGTTGCTAGAGTACGCATGAGCGGGAGACCATGTGATAGAGGAGAGAGGCTGTGGAAAAGGGATGATCACGTGCTGATGCCGAGAGGCTAAGATGAAAGTATGGTCAAGGCTGTTGTGACCCTTCTGAGGGAGAACACCCACTACAACGCATGCGTTATGTCGCATGCGTTTACGTCGCGAGCGTTACAACGCAAGCGACGCTACGACGCGGCCCATTACGCCGCGTACCATTACATCGCATGCGCATTTAAAACGCATACGCTTTTAAATCGTATGTGGTGTAATGGACGCGAGGCGGGCGGCACGGACGAGCACCGGGACAGAGGCGGAGGAGCACCAGGACAACGCGAGGAGAAAGAGGTAAGGGGGATTATGCTTAGAGTGTAGTGTTTAGGGTTTAGGGCAGTGTCTGGAGATTGTGCTTACAGTGTAGTGTTTAGGGTTTAGTGTAGTGTTTAGGGTTTAGGGCAGTGTCTGGAGATTGTGCTTACAGTGTAGTGTTTAGGGTTTAGGGCACTGTCTGGTGGTCGTAGTATAGGGCAGTGTGTTAGGCGTAGTGTATTAGGGTTTAGGGAAGTTTAGGGTACTTTTTTAGGCTTTAGGGTAGTGTGTGTTATGTAGGGCAGTGTGTTAAGCGTAGCGTATTAGGGCTTAGGGGTCAGGGGAGTGTGGGGTACTTTTTTAGGCTTTAGGGTAGTGTGTTATGTAGGGGGGTATTTGAGGGAAAATCGCGATGTTAAAGCATGCGGAGTGTTTGTGTGCGTTGTAAATGTGTTTTGCATACATTTCAATACGCAAGCGAAGTAATGGTTTGCGTGGTGAAAACTTGCGTTGCAAATGTGCATGCGATGTAAAGGCGCCGATGTAAAGGTATGCGATGTTATCGTTTGCGATGTAGCATCATACATCCCTTCTGAGCAGATGTGTGCCAAGATGATCAGCAAGAAGCGTGAGAAGCCTGACTGAATCAATAGACGGAACTGTATTACACAAAATGTAACAGAAAAAGATACTATTTGGACTGATCGAAACGGATGAGGAAGTGCATGAACTGTGGGAAACGATGCTTGCATGGACATTCCACACGGAACTGGTTAAGACCAGGAAGTTTGATTAAAATGTATATGGACCTGAGTTTTTGACCAATGAGAATGAATCGCGCCATGTAAGAAGAAACATTTTATGCTGTAAGCTAGAATTAGGGTATAAGAAGACCTACTCTTGGTGGGAGGGGTTAGAATGCTGTTCGAATGCTGCGGGAGATGCTGCAGAAGTTAGATGCTGCGTGAGTTAGATGCTGTAGATGGGAGAAGTTGCGGTTGCTGATGCTGACGAGCTGATGCTGCTGCTCTTATTTTCCTTTTCCAGTTGAGTATAAAGATGCTGCTTTAGGAGAACTTTTAATTGATAGATTTTTATTAGAATTATTAGGCTTTCCCCAGATAGATAGATAGATTGATCTATAGAGTTCTTATTATGATAACCTCATTTTTCCGTCTAATAAAAGTGCCTTGCAATTTCAAACTATTCTTAAATTGATGATAAATGCAATGATCTGAATAATAAGTTTAACCTCATTTCCTGCATTCAAACTTTATATAAACTTTATTATTCTTTAAACAAATGACTCAGTGATTTCTTTAGCTCAATGATTAATAATGAAATGATAAAGGAGTTTATTGTGATTGAGCTGGTCTTAATCACCATCAACTGATTCCTACTAGTTGGTCCATCGACCAATGAGCGGAATACCTTAAAAGCAAATGAGAAATATTATGTCATTATAAAAGAGGTATCCCGTCTCCTTCCAGCAAATCATTTTTCTCCTAGGTTCATGACGGAGGAAATCCAGGGAACAAATGAGTAAGTGAATGTATATGCGGTGTTATGGGCCCCACCGTCATATGGATATAATGTGTGTGTTAGAGAAATAATTGCACCTGGATGACCAAAGCATAATAGGAGAATTATTTTTATTGTTAGCGCTGGATCAGATTTCTTGGTAGCAGAGGATGGTTTCTATAGATTAGTTTGGTGATTATTGATTATAGATTATTGATAAGTTCATGTCTAACACTTTTTGTTGAGTCGCGTTATGTTATATGTAAGTTTTCACGCTTCCGGGAAGTAGGAAGTGGAACACGTGTGGCAAGAGAAGTCACATGGAATTTTACACTGTCTGAGTTCATTTTTGGTAATAACACAGGTTGTGTTATGATAGGGACATTTTGCGTATAAAAGGTGTGTAGGTGAAATAGTGTTCGGTTTTCTTATGAAACTCTGGCCTTAATTCTCAGGAGCAGTATAGTTTCCACATGTGTTTTATCCCCAGAGAAACGGGTTTACTGAGTGCTTGAAAGAAGGGTAAGGTAGAGGGAAGTGCTACTTTATCGGCGAAACTGAAAATTCTGTGGTAGGGTAGAGGTAAGCGCTGCCTACTGGAAAATACAGAATTCTTGTGTAAATGGTCAAAGCTATCTTTTTGGTTTAGCGAATCAGACAATGGAAATGTGGTTAAAATGTTGTAACTAACAAAAATTGTTGAAAAAGAAATTGCCGATAAATTTTGTAAAGGAGGGGTCAAGAGCAAAAGTGACGTAGACAAGAGTCGCGCTGGGATTGGACAGTGCGATACTGACGTAGACAAAAGCCGCGCTGGGATTGGACAGTGCGCCGTAGACAAAAATCGCTGTGATTGGAGTGTTGGTGTGAGTCGCGCTAGTATTGGTTGAAATAACGCATAGGGAACAGTGTTGAATTGCGGATTGTTTAAGGAGAAAAAGGTTGTGAATCATGTCGTACTATGAGTATGGAAAAGAGAAAACGTCTTGGATGTCGAAAGTTAAGAACTTCTTTAAGAAGGACAAAAAGGTAGTGGCTAGAGAGGGACAAATAATTCCTCCGCCGAAATCACCAGCTTCACATATGATGCTGAAATATGGATATCATACATGCATATGGTTAGAAAATTGGACAAAAACACCAAGAATGATGGAGCATTGGCTTTCCCTGAGAATGGTTCATTTAATGTAGCTGTACTACGGAACTTGAGAGAAAAGATGGTAATGTTAGAACCTAGACCTAGACCGACACAGTTTGAAGCTTTAACGGAATGGGAAGATGAGATGTATGAGCGAGAGAGATCCAGAGGATTAAAGAATCATGAGTTTTTGCCTGGAAGGTTGTGGGGAATAAATCATGAGGACAGAGTAAAGCGTTGGAGATATGCTAACATGACAGGAGGTTTGTTTCCAGCTTTTGCAGTTGAGGAAGAAGCAAAGAGAAAGTGTACAGAGAAAAAGAAACATGTAGTGGTAGAAAAGTATGTGTATGGTGGTAGTGAAACAGATGACGAATTGCTGGAAGATATTTTAAACAGAAACCCACCTCCATACCAACAGACTTCTGCGGTGGTGACACCTAATGCACCGCCAATGGAAACTGGGAGGAATAAAAAACCTGAATGAAGAAATGAAACAAATAGGTCACAAGAAACATTTAAAACTTCACAAAATGAAGAGATAGAAAGTGACAATGCAACTGAATTAGCAAAAACGACAAAAGAATTGACTGAGAAAATAAGAGAATTGACAAAGAATATGGAAGCTGTAACTGTACCAGTAACAATAGGTCCAGTAATGCCAATTTTTGAGAATCAGAAAATTAATGAACATTCCTTAGTGATTCCCATGAATTCACATTTGCAAAGAAAAAGAGAAGGGATGGAACTGAATAATGAAGGGGCACACAATTTGGCTAGTACGTGTAGACCAAGCCCACCTACAAATTTGACGATAAATGAGAATGAGATTAGGAGAATGCCTATGGTGACAGAGTCCGCATCAGGAACACCAGAAAGAAGCAGTGATTGGATAGAATTAAATAGTACGCCTGTAGGTCCGACTCCAGAAGAGTTAAACTAATGGATGAAAGCGCTAAAAGCAAAAGAACCAGAAGAAAAACCATTAGATGTAATTAGGTTGAAAATAGACATGGAAGAGTTGATTTTGGGAACAATTGGAACAGAAAAACTAAAAAATTATCAGGATGATGAGATTATGTTTTTGTGCAAGAGTCTTACTTGGAGAGCTAGAAATTTACATGACAAATTGGAAGAGATCGCAAGTGAACTAGGAGTAGAATTTGTGAAAGTGAGGACATTGCAGAAACCGTACAGAGTAGATTTTTGTGAGAAAGACATAGAGAATTTGAACACATCAGGAAGACTGACCCAAATAAAAGAGCTGATTGTTTTATTGAGAAAATGGGGTGATGTGGATAGATGGAGAAATAGATGGTCAAAGAGGAATGAGAAAACAACAGATAAAGCATCTTTGGCTTTTGCAGTGACAGATAGGGAACCAGTTGCTAGGGAATACCCGATGAGAGAAACACCAGGTGGTAGTTATGTGCATGTTCCGTGGACCAGACAGGATATACTGTCATTTACAAACGACTTCCCCAAATTAAGAGAGAAACCAGTAGAATGGTACAGACAAGTGGAAAGATTTGTTAAGGTGTCAAAAGTGCTGTGGATAGATCTAGATGGATTGTTTGATATAGTAGTGCCAGCTGATTTGTGGACAGAATGTAAGATTACCATTGATTGGCCAACTGTAGAATATCCAAGGGATGCTAAAACAGGAGCGCCAGGTCCAGAAGTGATGAGGAAGTACGACCAAGTAGTTACCTTTTTGAAGAATAAGATTCCACCAAAAGAAACAGATTGGGTAAAAATAGACAGAACAACGCAGGAAAGCAAAGAGTCAGTGCACGCATACTATGAGAGATTGTTGTTGGTTTTCAAACAGTATAGTGGTTATGAGACACTAAGTAAGAAGGACATGAGTCATTTTGTATATAGGTTTGTGTATGGATTAAAACCAGAGATAAGTGAAATGATTAAGCAGCACTTGATTGGTTGGCAGAATAGCACAGTGGACGAAGTTTTGAGATATGCTAAGTATTGCAGTGATGAAATTGAGAGTAAACAGCGTAAATTGAAAGAAAAGGCCATGTGGGCACAGGTGAAAGTTGCAGAGAAGCAAGAAGCTCAATTGAGTAATACTAGTAGTGAAACAGGACAGTTTAAATCCCGACCTAATATAGGTAAAGGAAAAGGACAAATGAGCATAGATGAGGCAAAGAAAAAGTGGCCATGCCACAACTGCGGAAAGCTAGGACATTGGAGAAACGAGTGTAAATTTCCTCCAAAACCTAATGTGGAAAATCAATCATTAAATTCACAGGTGCAGAGTGAGGTAGTTACTCAACAAGGTCAGGTGCCACAACCACCACTTCCCAAGAGTGTTAACCAACAGAAATACAGTGCAGAAACAGGATTCTACGGAGGAGAACAGGTAACACAGTTGCCGCGTGCAGCTGCAATTTCTCAATATTTGTTATGACAGGATGAGGATGACACGGATGAAAGTTCCTGACGGTGCCTAAGAGAGAGGGAAGAGTGCGTGCTTGGCGCAACTCTAGAGGTAGATCAGTCTGGTCCATTTGTGGATGGAGAAGTGAATGGTGCAAATGTAACATTCCTTGTTGACACTGGAGCTACCCGTTCTACTGTTGGGTCAGTGGAAATTCCAAACCTTCCTCTCTCAGGTGAACATATCCAAGTGGTTGGAGTTTCCAATCAGCAAATTAAAACGCCTCTTACTAAATTAGTAAAGGTAAGAATTGGTCCATTTAGTGAAATGCACCGATTTGTGGTATGTGATTGTAGTCCCGTGAACCTTTTAGGACGCGATTTATTGTGCAAAATGAACTGCACAATTTATTGTACCCCAGACGGAATTGCATTTCAGACTCCAGATGAGGATGTGCTGTATAAAATGACAATGGTGAATTTAGAACCAGAAGTAAATGGTTTGTTTCCTGTATTTGATGCAGAGAAAATCCCAATTGAATTGAAAAGGACAGTGAAAGAAGAAGTGTGGGACTTTACAGGAGAAGATGTAGGATTAATGAAAGGAGTAGATCCCGTTAAAATAACAGTGAAAGAAGGAACGAGTTACCCAAATACGCCCCAGTATAAATTGACTCCAGAAATAATTGAAGGAATAACGCCAGTAATAAATAAAATGATTGAACAAGGGATTCTAAAAGAAATCATGAGCAGTCCATGTAATTCGCCAATAATGGGACTGAAAAAGCCAAACGGAACATATAGAATCGTACAGGATTTAAGGAAGGTAAACAAAATTGTTGTGCCTTGTTGCCCAATAGTACCGAACCCTGCTGTGATTCTATACCAGATTCCACGTGAAGCAGAATGGTACACAGTAATTGATTTATGTCATGCATTTTTCTCTATTCCATTGCATCCAGATAGCCAGCCATTATTTGCGTTTAGGTTTGGAGAGCGTATTTTGGCATGGTGCCGAATTCCTCAAGGGTACACAGAAAGTCCCTCAATCTTTAATCAGATCCTAAAGAAATCATTGGAGGATCTAAGAATGCCAGAAAAGTCAGTAATGGTTCAGTATATTGATGACCTACTGGTGGCATCAAAAACAAAAGAAGCATGTGTCAATGATACAATTGCTTTGCTGAATCATTTAGCAAAAAGAGGACATAAAGTGTCCCCTTCAAAATTGCAGTTTTGTCAACAAGAAGTCCAGTATTTAGGGCATAAAATCGAGAAAGGAGTGCGAAAGGTAACGACTGAAAGAATAAAAATGATTCAAGGAATGAGAGCTCCAATGACACAAAGAGAGGTAAGAATGTTTTTGGGAATGGTTGGATATTGTCGACAATGGATAAGCGGTTTTTCACTGATTGCTAAACCATTGCAGAAACTGACAAAGAAGGATGTTAAAGATCCTTTTGAAATGAATGATGAAGAAATGAAAGCATTCAGAGAGTTGAAAAAGAAATTGTGTGAGGCTCCAGCATTGGGAATGCCTGACTATGAGAAAGATTTTGAGCTGTATTGCAGTGAAAGAGATGGATGTGCATTTTCAGTTTTGGTGCAGAGACATGGAACTATGAAAAGACCAATTGCATATTTTTCAGCTGTTTTAGACCCTGTAGCGAAAGCATTGCCTGGATGTTTGAAAGCAGTTGCTGCTACTTGTGTGAGTCTGGAACAGAGTGAAGGCATAGTGATGGGGTATCCATTGAGAGTGTATGTTCCCCATTCTGTGGAAATTCTTTTGACAAGAACGAAAACCCAATACATGACACATAGTCGGCTGACTAGGTATGAAAAGGTAATTTTGAGTGCAGATAATGTGACTATTGACAGATGTATGAATGTGAATCCTTCAACATCATTGCCAGATGAAGAGAGTGTGATTGAAATGGATGAAGTAGATCACGATTGTCTGAATGTGCTCGAATACTGTACAAAACCAAGGTCTGACATACGAGATGAGCCTTTGAAAGAATCAGATTATATTCTGTTTGTGGATGGCTCATGTTTGAGAACGAGTGATGGAGTTCTAAGTGCAGCATATGCAGTTTGCACAGTAGCAACTGTATTGGAAGCATCTTGTCTGAAAGGTGTACGGTCTGCCCAAGTCGCAGAATTAGTAGCTCTGATTCAAGCATGTAAGTTGGGAAGAAATGTACGGGTTACGATTGTGACAGATAGCCAGTACGGCTTTGGGGTTGTGCATGATTTTGGTCAGATTTGGTCACAAAGGGGTTTCTTGACGTCTGCAGGAACGCCCATCAGAAATGGAGATTTTGTGAAAAAGCTGCTTGAGGCGATACAGCTGCCTAAACAGATCGCTGTAGTGAAGTGCAATGCACATAAAAATGGGGAAGACTACATTACTGTTGGTAATAAATATGCTGACGAAATGGCACAGTACTGTGCAAAGAATGTGGTTTCTTTGAATAAATGTCGTGAAAGAGAGCATATTTCTTGTCCTTTGCTTTTTACTAACTCTATTGAAACATGGGATGAGGTGAGACAGTTACAAGAAGCTGCAGAGGATGAAGAAAAAGATACCTGGATAAAAGCAGGATGTAGAAAACATGAAGAAACTGATGTTTGGGTTTACAGGGATGAGAGACCAGTTATGCCTGATAGCATGATTTCTGACATGGCACGGATGTACCATGGACAAGCCCATATTGGGAGAGATTCAATGATCAGACTTTTTAGACAAACATGGTATAATCCAAAATTCAGAGCCATAGCTGAGAGTCTTTGTCAGAGATGTCTTATTTGTCAACAGTTAAATCCAGGAAGGAAGACAGTAGTGAGTCTAGGAAGAATAGGACGAGAAGGGGGTCCTTTCACTAGAATGCAAATGGATTTTATTGAAATGCCACCTTGCAACAGATTGAGGTATGTACTAGTGGTCGTCTGTTTGTTTTCCCGTTGGGTGGAGGCATACCCAACAAGAAGGAATGATAGTATTACGGTAGCAAAACTTATGCTGCGAGAATTCATTCCGAGGTATGGTTTTCCAGTCACGATTGAAACAGATAGAGGAACACATTTCCAAAATGAATTAGTGAAACTGATTTGTGAAGCACTTAGTATTAAACAGAAACTGCATTGTGCATACAGACCAGAGGCTTCTGGAATAGTAGAGCAAGTGAATGGAACAATCAAGAACAGGTTAGGAAAAATGTGTCAAGCTACAGGACTCAAATGGCCAGATGCTTTGCCATTAGTTCTGATGACAATCAGAAGTATTCCGGAAAGGAAAACTGGACTCAGTCCACATGAAATAATCATGGGACGAGCAATGAGACAAGCACAAGTACCTGTCAACAAGCTACTGACTATAACTGATGATCTAGTGCTGGATTATTGCAAAGGATTGGCTGATGTGGTGCGTTCTGTGTTTCATCAGGTTGGACCGGATGCGACCACTCTTGAAAGAAAACCAGCTCACGACTTGAATCCAGGAGATTGGGTTCGAATAAAAGTCCACCGGAGAAGAAACTGTTTGGTTCCTCGCTGGGACGAACCACGACAAGTGATCCTGGTGACGACCACTGCAGTCAAGTGTGCAGGAGTGAAACACTGGGTACATGCCAGTCACACCATCAGAGTTCCAGAACCTAAAGATCGACATGTGAGTCGGCATCTGGAAATATCAGATAACAGTTCAGCATCAGAAAGAGAAGAAGAAACAAACAGGGTGCCAGAACCTGAAGATCGACCTGTAAGTCGACATCTGGAAATCCCAACTACAAGTGCAACGATAGAAGAAGAAGAGGAAATAGAAGAAATAGCTGAAGTTCCAGAATTTGAAGATCGACCTGTAAGTCGACATCTGGAAATATCTGACACCAGTTCAGAATCTGATACAGAACATTCGGAGTGTGAAGAAATCCTAAAAAGAAATTGGAATTTTGAAAGCATAAGAGAAGAAACTGAGCCAGAAGATAGTGACAGTGAGCAACCAAGTACAAGTTGTGGTAAAATTCCTTCGGAGATAATATTAATAGATGAAGAAGGGAGAGTTTCAAACCAAAAGCTAGAAAAATCGGAAAAACCCCGAGGAGCAGTAGGGACAGATAGTCAAACACAAGAACAGGGAAATTTAGAAGCAGATAGAGAGACTGACACAAATTCGGAAGAACCTCGAGGAGGGACAGAAATAGGTGAACGAAGGAAGATAAGAAAAGAACCACAAGTAGAAGAAAATGAAATTATAAGTTTCAAAATAAGAGGAAATAACGAAAGAATTGAAACAGAGTCTGAAGAAAGTGGAGAAGAAAGAAATGAAAAACTAGAGACAAGAAAAAGAAATTGGAAAACAGAAAGAGAGGAAAAAGGAAGTGAAGCAAAAAGGCCAAGAAAAGGAGACAATTGGCCCAACGAAGTAAGAAAATTAAGATACAGAATCATAAGGTTGGATGGGAAAAGTGCTGAACAAGTGAATGAAATAACAAGTCAAAAAGAGCAAGAAAAACAAGGTGGAAAACACTTGCAGAAAACGAAAAGAATAAAGAAGGTAAATCAGAAAGTATAGATCGCCTGAATGGTTGTATCGTGCTTTGACTAGTCACAAAGAAGAATTGAACACTCACGAAAACCCAGAACAAAGAAACCTGATGGGAGAAAGTGAAGTGCAACAAACCTGAAGCAACAAACCTGAAGAAGTTTAGATAGTTTTACCGGATTTGACAAAACACTGAACTGACGAATTTACCGGATGTGACAAAGAAAGAATTCTGAGAAAGAATTAAAAGAAAGTACCAAGCAAAGACAAAACATTGGAAGTACAGAGTGGCAAGCAAGTCATTTCTGAGGTGTAGTGACACAATTTTCTAGAAAACAAATAAATAAGGTTATAAAACAAAATGGAGAATACTAGAGATAGAAAATGTAAATGTGAGTTTTTAAGTAGATGGTGCAAGATGTGCTGTTTTTGTACAGGATTATTAATAACAGTATGGGTGGTTTTAGCAATCACTATTCCAATTAGTTTAGCTGTAGTAGAAATGTCTAATAACACTGAGCAAGAAAAAGGAACTAACACTCAAGAACCAGTTATTTTAAAGAGTAGTGCAGAATTACACAAGGACAAATCAATAACAGATTTTTCAAAAAATGTTTTTACTAAATTATTATATGAGTATGTAGAAACAATGGATGTAAGAGATTGCTATGTTTGTATGCAGTTGCCTGCATCTGTAGCAGAGGGTGTGACTTATCATCACCTCCCTTTGACATATGGAATAACATGTAGTGTTTTAGCAAGTTTATTTTATAAAACAGGTAGATTAGAATATTATTACACTGACATAAATAAGATTTTTGCAAAAGTTTCCGTAGTTCCCGAGCTTAACAAAATAAAAGAGGGAAAAACGTTTGGTGAATATTTTTAGAAGATAACATTTTAACATTAGATAGTATAATTAGGTACAACCTTACCTGTGAGTTAAAGAAGGAAGAAAAGGTATTTTTAGAGATGGTTGAAGAGAGAAGAGTGAAATTTCAAAGAAAAGTGATAGAAGAGACAAAAACACCTCTTTGGGCGTTTGAAGAAGACAATCATGACAAGAAAAAGACAAATGCAGCTATGACTCTGGATTGGCCTCAACAGGGAAGGTTGTGCATTAGAAGAAATAAGACAAGATATGACAATTATTTTGTGGGTTCCAGTAATTGCCATGACAATTACCAAATTTTAGGTGGATGGGGATTCAAAGGGGGAAAAGATCCAATATTTCCAGGGATTTATTATATTTGCGGAAATAGGGCTTATTATAGGTTGCCGGACCATTGGTATGGGTCATGTTACTTAGGCCTGGTCTTTCCAAAGATTTTTCATGTGGATAGAAAAGAAAAAGGAACACACAAAATGATACATACCTTTACACGTAGAAAAAGGGAAAGTTTTTCAGAAATAGTAGGTGACATTTTTGGTGCATTGATACCAGCAGTGGGAATATCTTTGAATGCATTTAGAATTCGGAATTATCCACAGTGGTAGATCGTTTATCTACAGATACTGCTGGAGGGTTCTTGATGGTAAATACCGAGATGGTTGCCATGAGAGCTATGGTGATGCAAAATCGTCTTGCCCTTGACATTCTTTTGGCAAAAGAGGGCGGAGTCTGTGGAATGCTGAAAGTCCAACATTGTTGCACTTACATTCCAGATAAGAGCGAAAATATACAGAAGTATATAACAAATATTACAAATTTGCACAAAGAACTTGTTCCACTGGAGGTTGAAAGTGCTTGGGGAAAACTTGGTAAAGGGTTTTCTTCTGTAATAAATTGGTTAACAAGAATGAGTGGATTAATAATAGGGAAAGTTATAATAATAGCAACCGTGATAATAATAATAATATTAGTACTGAAGCTTGCAATAACATGTATAAAGAGAAGAAGAAGGCAGAATAAGATAGAAAAAGAAAACATGATAAACAAGGAAAGAGAGAGAGAAATGGGTGAAATAGAGTTAGAAGAAATAAAAGAGAACATGTACCAGAAAACGAAGAAACAAGTTGAAAGGGATACAGTTGTGTAAACTAACAAAAGCAAACGGATAAAAGATATATGCTGTCTGAGAAAATTGTATAACTTGGGTTTTTGTGGTGATATTAAAAATCACCAAAGGGGGAGTTGATGGAGCAGGGTAAATGTAAAAATTTTAACCTCCTAATATTTTCGTACAATATTAATAAACATGTTCGTTTAAGTAAATAACCAACAATGTATGTTAAGGGTTAAAGGTAACACGCAATTCTGTGTGCAAATTAATTGACTTATAATTGTTTACGTGTCTAACATAACATAATATTTGCGTACTAATTAAATAATAAATGCATGATTTGTGCTTTTAAATAAAACGTGTGGTTGCAAAATAAAGCGATGGTAAGTAAGGGACAGCTTTATATGTTGCTTCTGCTAGGTAATACCTAATTGGGGTACGTAGAAAGACGGGAGGGAAACGAAAGGGTTTATATTTCTTTGTTTTAACAATATTTTGTTTATCTTTGAAAATAGTGCGCTTAGGCCTGTCGAGCAGCAATATAAAATGGCCGCGAGTTGCTAGAGTACGCATGAGCGGGAGACCATGTGATAGAGGAGAGAGGCTGTGGAAAAGGGATGATCACGTGCTGATGCCGAGAGGCTAAGATGAAAGTATGGTCAAGGCTGTTGTGACCCTTCTGAGCAGATGTGTGCCAAGATGATCAGCAAGAAGCGTGAGAAGCCTGACTGAATCAATAGACGGAACTGTATTACACAAAATGTAACAGAAAAAGATACTATTTGGACTGATCGAAACGGATGAGCAAGTGCATGAACTGTGGGAAACGATGCTTGCATGGACATTCCACACGGAACTGGTTAAGACCAGGAAGTTTGATTAAAATGTATATGGACCTGAGTTTTTGACCAATGAGAATGAATCGCGCCATGTAAGAAGAAACATTTTATGCTGTAAGCTAGAATTAGGGTATAAGAAGACCTACTCTTGGTGGGAGGGGTTAGAATGCTGTTCGAATGCTGCGGGAGATGCTGCAGAAGTTAGATGCTGCGTGAGTTAGATGCTGTAGATGGGAGAAGTTGCGGTTGCTGATGCTGACGAGCTGATGCTGCTGCTCTTATTTTCCTTTTCCAGTTGAGTATAAAGATGCTGCTTTAGGAGAACTTTTAATTGATAGATTTTTATTAGAATTATTAGGCTTTCCCCAGATAGATAGATAGATTGATCTATAGAGTTCTTATTATGATAACCTCATTTTTCCGTCTAATAAAAGTGCCTTGCAATTTCAAACTATTCTTATATTGATGATAAATGCAATGATCTGAATAATAAGTTTAACCTCATTTCCTGCATTCAAAACTTTATATAAACTTTATTATTTCTTTAAACAAATGACTCAGTGATTTCTTTAGCTCAATGATTAATAATGAAATGATAAAGGAGTTTATTGTGATTGAGCTGGTCTTAATCACCATCAACTGATTCCTACTAGTTGGTCCATCGACCAATGAGCGGAATACCTTAAAAGCAAATGAGAAATATTATGTCATTATAAAAGAGGTATCCCGTCTCCTTCCAGCGAATCGTTTTTCTCCTAGGTTCATGACGGAGGAAATCCAGGGAACAAATGAGTAAGTGAATGTATATGCGGTGTTATGGGACCCACCGTCATATGGATATAGTGTGTGTGTTAGAGAAATAATTGCACCTGGATGACCAAAGCATAATAGGAGAATTATTTTTATTGTTAGCGCTGGATCAGGCTGTTGGGAGTTGTTTTACGTGATGATCAGTAATGCTTTTTGTGAAATGAGTTGTCTAATGCAGATCGTGATTGCGTTTTCTTGTGACATGTGATTTGGATTATGAACATGATACATAAATATTGTATCAAAAATATTGTTAATACAGAAATATTGCGTACAGAATATCATTGTCAAGAATATTGTTTTTTTAATAGTGTTTTCTAAAATATAGTTCTGATATATATGATTTTGTTCATATATTATTTCAAATATTTGCTTTAGGTGGTAGTATTGTTAGTATAATTGTTATTCATTTTTGTGCTATAGTTTGTCATTTAAAATGGTTCATTTTTTAACTTAAGTTAGTAATTTATAATGTAGTAGCTGATTTTTGGGTTTGTAGGGGAATAGGGTTGAAGATCATTTAAATTACATTTTATTTAAATTTTTAGATCTTGGACTTTTTTATTTTTTAAATTTTACAGGATATCTTTTTTTTTTATTAGTAATGTCTATTTTAGTAGCAGGTTGTTGATTTTGTAGGGGAGTCGAGTAGAAAATTAATTAAAGGATAAATAATGTTATTACAATACTGATAATAATAATAATAATAATACAGACATTTATTGAGCGCGAACAGCTACCTCCTAGGAGGTGTCCCGGCGCTAGAGCGGTAAGTGACACACGGGAGACAGGCACGATCAAGACACTACAAATTAAGCCCGGTTAAAAAGCCACGTTTTAACTGCCTTCCTAAATTGTGTTTCAGAAGAGATCTGACGCAAGAAGTTCGGGAGGGAATTCCACAGTTTGGACGCCCCAAACATAAAAGATCTGCCACCTAGCCGGGTTTTCTTCACTCGACGAGCGCAAAGTAGTTTCTGGGAGCTGGATCTCAAAGCACGCGACTGCGTGTAGACACCCAGCCTCTGTTTCAGATATGAAGGGCATGATCCGTGAAAAACCCGAAATGCAAGGGTCAAGGCCTTAAATTCGATTCTCTTGGCAACTGGAAGCCAATGTAGTTCTCTAATATGCGGAGAGATGTGTTGCCGAAAAGGAACACGTTTGATTAATCTCACAGCCGCATTTTGGACCATTTGAAGTTTCTTAACTTGGTAGGCCGGCAAGCCGATATAAAGGCCGTTTGCATAGTCTAAGCGGGCAGTTACTGTGGCATGGACTACAGTCCTGCGACAGCTCTCAGGCAGCAGGTGTATACATTTTCGCAGGTTTCTCAAGCTGCTGAAACAAGCAGCTGTGACCTGCTGAATTTGGGCAGAAAAGGATAAATCCGCCTGCCATTTTACACCCAGATTTTTAGCATATTCCGCTGGTACAGGTGGTGCACCCATTTCCTTGGGCCACCACAGGTCTGCGGCTGGAGGCTGGGTTTTGCCAAAGAACACCACTTCAGTTTTATCGGCATTCAATTTAAGTTTGTTATTGTTCATCCAGCCTGCAATATCTTTTAAGCAGCCTTTAAAGCACTTAAAAGAGTCTTCAGTTTGATCTTTGAACGGGAAGACCAACTGGGTGTCATCAGCGTAGGAAATCGCCTTCCCTCCCCAGTTGGCTATCAGAGTAAATAGGGGAGCCAGATATATGTTGAACAGTAACGGACTTAGGGCCGATCCTTGTGGCACCCCGCACCAAAGATGCTTGCGGGTGGACTGATACGGTTGAAGAGCCACCCTTTGAGTGCGCAGGTGGAGGAAGGACTTCAACCAGGCCAAGGCTGTACCATTTACCCCACTGTCCAAAAGACGTTGCGTCAGTATAGAATGGTCCACCGTATCGAATGCTGCAGAGAGATCCAGGAGCACGAGCATGACTGATGCCCCTGAATCCAATGCCATTCTGATTGAATCAGCTACCTCTAATAGCGCTGTCTCTGTGCTGAACCCAGCCCGGAAACCGGATTGGGTATCGTGCAGTATATTGTGGCTATCAATGAAATTGGCCAGTTGCCGCTGCACTACCTTTTCCAGCATTTTTGCTGGGGCTGGCAACAGAGAAATTGGTCTATAATTGTTCAAAACCCCAGAATCTATATTGGGTTTCTTTTTAAGGGGAAGTAAAGTGGCATGCTTCCAAAGGTCCGGGAAAGTGCCAGAGGAAAGAGAGGTGTTCCAGATTTTGGACAGCACATCGCTCGTCGAAGTCACCAACTCTTTCCAGAGTTTGGGGGGGCACGGATCTTCCGGCGAGCCAGACTTGCAGCCCTGAATCATAGTCAGAGCTACCTTCTGAGAGATAGGGGTGAATTCGGAAAGGAGAGGCAAGGGTCTTTTCTTCGCTGCCACATCGGATTTAATCGTAGTCGTGGTAGCAGAAAAGGAATTATAAACCTTGCTGATTTTATCATCAAAAAAAGTAGAAATTCTCTCACACAATGCCGAAGACGGCTGGGCATCAATGACCAGCTCGCGAGGTTGGAGGAAGGAGTTGACCATCTTAAAAATAGCCTTGCCGGGTTTATCAGAGGTGTCGATACACTTGGCAATATGAACTCTCCTAGCCTCCTTCATGAGTTTGTACATACCCTTCAAAGATTTCTTATATATAATTTTGGCAGAGGTATCATAGTCCAACCTCCATTGTCGTTCCAAGCGCTTACACTTGCTTTTCAAAGCCCTAAGTTGCTCGGTAAACCAAGGGGCTGAGGGAGATTTCCTCATAGATTTTGTAACTCTGGCTGGAGCCGTAGATTCTACTGCAGTGGCAATCCAATTATGTAGGGCCAGGGTATCTATATTAGGGTCTAGCGATAGAGACGGTTTATTGGCTAGCAGAATTGGGCTTAGGCATTCGGCTGTCAGCTTCTTCCAGTTTCTCTTTAGAAAGTATCTGGCACTCCCAGGCGAAGCAGGTTTTGCCAGACTAAAGGAGAAAGGAATAAGAAAATGGTCTGACCAAACCACCTGGTTTGGCATATCGGATCTCATGGACGAGATATTAGAAAATATCAGGTCCAGGGTGTGTCCTGCTTTATGAGTAGGGGCTTTCACAAGTTGGGGCAAATTCGCACCTTCCAGCAAGGAGACCATCTGCCTGGCTTGACCACAAGTGGGATTGTTAACATGCAATTTAAAATCTCCTAATGCGGTGAAATTAGAGGATAAGAGGGATTTCTGTGCAATGAAATTACATAATTCCAGGTGTAAATTGGGTTGGTAGTCGGGAGGCCTATATACCAACAGTCCCGAGAAGGAGGTTGAGGGGCCAGTCTTAATGCAGAAATTTAGGCCGTCGACCATGCCCATATTCACTAATGTGGAGGTGGTTATGTCCCAGGAGTCCTTGAGGATAATCGCTACCCCCCCTCCTCTTTTGTCTCCCGCCCTATTTGCACAGCATATTTTAAACCCAGAAGGTATAGCTAATGCTACTGCTGCAAGGGTATCATCCTTCAACCAAGTTTCAGTTAAAAACATGACCTCCAACTCATTTTCTGCCAATAGCAGCCACAAGTCCTCTGCATGTTTTGATAAGGATCTACAGTTTATTAGGCATGCCCTAATCAGATCACACACCTTCCTCTGCTCCCTTTTATCTTCCCATAAACTGATACATTTTGAATTGTTAATTGTGGAATTAATGATTAATTATGTACATTGTGGGGGCGTGGCTTAGCCGCGAGCAAAAAAGGCCGCTCTTAGCTGAGCTCCGTACCCCAAAAGAAAATAACCCTTTCATCCGTACTAAATCCGGCCAGATCATTGCCATCGATGACCAGCAAAGAAACCTCCTGACAGCAGGCAAGCTCCAGGCCTCCAAAAAGCGGGGGAAACACCGGTGGAAGAGGCGGGGCACTGCGGCACGGCCTGCCGGAGAAGAAGCTGCCCGCGGTGGGCCCTGAGCAAGCTGAGGCGGAAGGCCTCGGGCCACCGTTGAGGGAGGCGCTGAGATCGAGAGTGGTGCAGGGCCGGTGGTCGGCACAATGAAATGAGCAGATGCGGCTCCAGTGGGGAGAATAAGCGGAAACCGGTGAGAGCCGACAGAGCGCTTGTGGAGCCGGAACATCAGGACCCGGAGTGGCGACCGGAGCTCCCGCTTACCCTGAAGTGTGCAGTCAGATTGGAGGGTGCATGGTGCCCCGCGAAGAAGAGGAGGGGAGCCCCCCCTCTCACTCCAAAAGAGGTGAGCCAGGCACCAGGGGCGGCATCCGGAGCTGGGGCTTTCCCTTTTGTGCAGACCGGGACACGGTCTAAGGTGCTGGATCCGTGGGGCTCCGGGGCCGGGCCGGTCTTCAGAGGGCATACGCCGCCAGGTTATACGAGTTGCTCCCCTGGGCCCCCGCTTCGGCCCTAAAGAGCGCGATAAACTCTGGGCGCCCAGGTGCAAACAATTCACAGCCACCAAGGATCCGCGAGGCGGGTTAACCGGAGAGGTAGCTTTACCCTATAGCCCTCCACGGTCTAACAGGCATAAACTACGGCCTCAGTGGGTTTAACGAACCTGGGACTAAAACAGCGACAGTCAGGCCCACTAGCTGGGTTGAGTTGGACTAAGCAGCGAAAGGAGTGAGGGATCCGAGAGGTGCATGTATCGAGGACACGACCCCATCAAATAGGTACAGGGGCTGGATTCTGGTCCGCGATGGCACGGGGTGACCGGGGGCCCGGCAGCTGCTGGAGAAACAGCAGAGGAGGGACAACCACCTGCACATAGGCTCTAACTCACTATCTATCACTCTGGGGGACACAGCAGCCGGAGAGCCAAAAAGATCGCCTGTAAATAAAGGAGAAATGGTGAAGCCTAAAGGACAGTCGGGGACGCAATCAAACAAAATAGACAACTACGCATACCCGAAGCCCTCGCAAACATAGGGATTGGGGGAAACAGCCGAACCCTCCCTAAGTGCAATAATGGCCGCCATTAATGACTTGAAAGACACTCTGGAACCAAAAATAGATGCAGTAACAGTGGAAGTGACCCTAATCTGAACAGACTTATCGAACCTCCGAGAGAAAGTCACAACTGCTGAAATGCAAATCGCTCAGCTCTAGTCAATGACAAAGCGCCTGGAGACCCATGTACAGAAGCTTACTCATCAAGCCACAACGATGGCGATCAAGCTAGAAGATCAGGATGGCAGGGCCAGGAGGAATAATGTTTGAGTGGTGGGGGTCCCGGAGGGGGTGGGGTGCCCCAACGTGGAGCTCTTCCTGGAGGACTTTGTAATAAACAGGCTGAAACCCAAGAGGCTATCCAAATTCTTTGTGGTGTAGGGGGCCCATCGAGCCCCAATCCCCCACCCAAGCTGGGGTCCCCTCCCCAGGACAATAATTACACAAATCTTCAACTTTCAAGATTGTGACGTCATCCTCCAAGCGGCCAGAGCCACAGGAGATATCCGATTTGAAAACCCCCAAGTTAGGTTTTAGTTAGGTTAGGCAACGAAGGAGCTTCGAAGCAGCAAAGAGAGAACTTCGTGAGAGGGGTCTTAAGTACATGATGCTATTCCCAGCCAAGTTAAGAATTATAGCAGACTGTAAGTCTTGGCATTTCGTCGACCCAGATGAAGTATGGAAGTGGCTAGAGGGAAGCAAACCCGGATCCAACAACAGAGGAGGAGGGACAAAGCAGAGCCGGAACGATTTGGGCTGAGTACAGAAGCAAAGAGAAAAATCATTCACACAGGGGGGCGGGAGATGGAGCCCCAGGAGCTGGAAGCGATGCAGCAAGCTGAACATTGTGAGACCTGTATCCTGGACGAGTAGGAGGGGGGCAGATGGTTCTATGGCAGTAGACAGACAAGTTCATTTTGTAATAATGGAAATACATTAAGAGATTTAGAGAATGAGTCTGTAACTTATAAAATGAGAAACACAAAGGGTTACATTTATCAAGTACACTGAGCAACACACTCGCATGGCTGAAACACCCCCACACAGTGTGTTGACAAAGTTTAGGGTCTTGGGCGACAAGTGCTCAGCGGGTTGACGAGTTGGGCATGGGCAACCTATTTAACAGGGTAGCAGAGAGGGGGGCGGAGGGTAATAGGGGAGAGTTAGAGAAAAACAGTTGTAGTGTTAATGTTGTTCTTATTAGTGCTCAGGGTCAGATGGAGATAGGCTACATGACCAGAAATGCCAACAACCCATTTCAGGTATGCCCCAACTCTAGGTGGAGTTGTAGGAGAGAGAAAAGAAAAGGCTTTCCTAATGGCACCCCTTTACACCCCACCAGGATCTGTTAAAATATGGTCCTGGAACGTTAATGGCCTTAATAGCGGGATAAAACGAACAATGGTACTACAGTTCATCAAGAAGCATACTCCAGATATAGTTCTGGTACAGGAAACCCACCTCTTGGGTAACCAGTGTAGGGCACTGAATCGATATGGTTACAAGCTGCTGGCACACGCAGTATATACCTCAGGTTGCAGGGGGGTTTGAATACTGCGCAGAGCATCTTTTCCATACCCATAAACACAGCAATGGTCCGACCGTTTAGGTAGATACGTAGCAGTGAGTGGCCAATGGGAGGGGAGAGCCTTAAACTTGTGCTCAGTGTATGCCCCGCCGGGCCTACAAACAGCGACCCTTGTCATACTGGGTCCTCTGCTTTTAACACTCCCTGAAGGTAGACTAATATTGGGAGGAGATATGAATGGCATAGTCTCAAAAGAACTAGACACTCTGAGGGAAGTAACAACTGAGAGGAAGACGGGCCCATAGGGTGAGTTCATTCGAACCATGGGACTTAGCAACATCTGGAGACATCAGCATCCAGGTATTAGGCAATACACACATGTATCGGCATCCCACTGGAGTCTCTCTAGACTCGACTATATTATAGAGATATCTGGAGGGCAGCACATATAGCACGAGGAGTGTCGTACCACTCTCCGGTGAAGGTAGTTTTGGAAGGGCCCCCAAGAGATTACACCCTCCCCCCCAGAATTGACCCATGGTATCTTAAAGATAGTGAGATCAAGTCTGCTCTTAGGAAAGGGGCGGAACAATTTTTTGTCGAAAATATAGGATCTGTAGCCTCGAAGGTAACACTCTGGGAAGCGTTCAAAACAGTGATCAGAGGCCAGGCCCAGGCTCAAATAGGAGCGACAAAAAAAGACCAAAATCTGAAACGCCTGTCCCTAGATGAGGAAATAACAGCCCTTTAAGCCCAAATGGGGAGGGTGGGGTAGACGACTGGGAAACGAGACATACACTGCAGGTGAAGCATAAGGAGTTAAGAGACATAATGGAGGACAGTGCCAAAACTTTGGCACGGGCCACGCAGCATAGACTGTATGACGTGGGAGACAAGGCGAACAAACTACTGGCTGGCTAGATAAAAAAAGAATGGAGGGTAAATGGGTCCCTGCAATAATAGATGAAGCAGGTCAAAAGCATGTGACGGGTATGGAAATTGCAGAAGCCATTCGCTAAGTACTATGAATCAATATACTCTCCCTCTTTGCACACACGGAGGAGGAATGCAAAGATTTTCTCAGAGACATATGGATGCCGTCATTGTCCGAGACAGATAGAGAAATGCTGGAAGGTGACTTGACGGTAGAGGAACTTAAAAACCCAACACTCGCATTGAAATCCGGGAAGGCGGTGGGACCGAATGGCCTGCCGGTTGAACTTTTAATACTAATGTTGGATAAGTGAGCTGACCACCTACTCACCATGCTTACAGAGGCCAAAGCAGATGGGGCCCTCCCGCCTGACCAGAGGTAGCAGTGGTAGTAGTAATTCCCAAGGAGGGTAAACCCCCTGAAAAATGTGGGTCCTACAGGCCTATATCTCTGATAAACTACAAGGCAAAAGTACTAGAGAAAGCCCTGGCCATACGTCTAGCAGCAGTCATTACATCACTTGGGCACGCCGATCATTCCGGATTTATGCCTCATAGAAGCACAAGACTTAACTTACGCTGACTGTTTGGCATCCTACACACAACTTCAGTCGGGGGGTTGGATTCGACAGTCCTTCTATCCCTAGATGCCAGAATGCCGTACGATTGCATAGAATGGAACTACCTATTTGCAGTACTGGGCCACGGACCCAATTTTATTGGATGGGTAAAACTCCAGTATAACCAACCCCTGGCAAGGGTAAGAGTCAACTCCACAATATCACGTGCATTTGCGCTACAAAAGGGACCAGGCAGGGTTGCCCGCTGTCCCCTTTACTCTTCACCTTGGCTCTAGAACCCCTGGCAGAATGGGTGAGGCTGGACCCCCTAATCTGGGGGATACCAACGGGGGCTGAATGGGAAAAGCGCATCTCTTTATATGCTGACGACATCCTGCTTTACTTTAGGAGGCCGAAGCAGTCAGTGGACAGGATACTCCAAAATATTCGCATATATGGGGATTATTCAGGGTATCGTATAAATTGGGATAAATCGTTACTGTTCCCACTGGCGGGAGGCGCCCTGGAACTCACAAAGCAATGTGCGATACCGTTGGAACTCCAAAGCTTCAAATACTTGGGGATCAATATCACCAGGGACCCACATGCGTTCTATAACAGAAACGCCGGAACCAAATAGCCCAGTTTGTATCAGACGTCACACGATGGAAAACACTCCCACTGACATTAATGGGCCGAGCCGCCCTATTCAAAATGATGACCCTTCCCAGATTACTTTATGTCATGCAGAATCCCCTTAACGAACTTCCAGACGCATTCTTCCGAAGCCTAAAAACTGAATTGAGAGACCTAATCTGGTGCAGGGGTCCCCCACGGATAGCCCTTTGAAAGCTACAGAGAGGAGTTTACGAGGGGGGTTTGGCTGTTCCAGATGTCAAAATGTATTACTGGGCCATGCAATTAGTATGTGTTAATGATTGGGTTTTTGGCGACAGGGAGGAACCAGCCTATAGGGTGGACAGAGAAGCCATGTGGCCAAGAGGATATCCGTCTATCCTATAGGATAAAGGAAGGGTCAAAAACCTCCCAACACATACTCAAGCAGTGGTGGGGGCATGGCATGCAGCCACTAAACACCTGGGCTGGGAGGGGAGGCTGACGGAGGTGACCCCGCTGTGGGATAGTAAACAACTTCATAGAGTGGGCTCATTACACAGTCTAAACAAGTGGGGGTTGCTGGGGTTGGAGAAACTGGGAGATATATGGTGAGGCCAGGCCTATATCACGTTTGCAACTCTGCAGCAGGAGTACGAACTGGGACCGGGAGAATGGCTGAGGTTCCTCCAACTGGGCCACGCTCTCAAGAGCTACATTCAAGAGGGGTCCTCCCTTCCGGATGCATCTCCCCCTAGAGGACAGACTGTTGACAGAACCACTGGTCTCCAAAGCCATTTCAATAATATATAAAAAGATCCTTAATAATTCGCCGGATGTCTAGGGGGTCTGAGAGCCCACTGGGAACACAACCTGGGTAAACTAGAGGAAGATGAATGGGTGGAAGCAATCCAGGGACTGAGGGAGGTTGCAATCCGAGCCAGATTTTGAGGGGACCTTCTTTCACTTACTTTGGGAATGCCCAGGGATACAGGCTTACTGGCAAGGAGTTGCGAAGATAATGGCAGAAGTGGTGGGGATGGAAGTTCCAATAGGTCCAAAGTGGTTCTTAATGCTGATTCCGAGTGAGCAGTCTTGGCCTGAATACATGACACAATGGCTCAAAGTGGCAGCAGTGGTTGCCAAACGCAACATCGCCAAGTAGTGGGGAGCGCTAGCCCCTCCGAGAGAAGCAGACTGGGCCTCTAACCTGAATTGGTGTCAACAAGCGGAGCACACAATCTATTTAAGCAGAGGGTGCCCGAAGAAATGGGGGAAAATCTGGGAGAACTGGAGAGTCTATAGAGGCACGTAGTGGGTAGGTGAAGAGGGTAGAGATAGGGGGGATACTGAATAACCAACATTGTAAAATGCCCAACTGAGATGAGAATGCTGGAAAATATGTAACTTGTAAAGTCATCTAAAATATGTGATTGAAATGTTGATTACCAAGCATGTTTAATAAAAAGATTTTTTTTAAAATTATGTACATTGTTTTCTTTTGTAATAGTTCTACCATTTGTTTAATTCTACAGTATATTTAAATGTTTCCATTTTTGTTAATGATGTATGTTTTTTCATAAGGGGCTGTTGGTACTGCATTACAATAGAGTGGTAAGTTTTTAAATTAATAATATTTTCACATTAATTGTTAATAATATTTAAATGAGTAATTGATAATTGCTGGAAAGATCAAGCGCATTAATTGTTTTATTTAATAATTTTGATTTAAATGTTTTTAATAATAATTTTGGTAAAATTTATTTTTTAACACAATTTTAGTTTTTGTTAAAGTAATATTTTAAAAACAGTTTTTAATATGTAAGCAATTGTTTTTGGCATTTCTTGTTTGTTGTGGTAGGGAAATACATTTTATTTAAGTTTATTTAAAAAAATGTATTATGTTTTTTTTTTAGTTGCATATAATATGTATTTTCATTTGTAATATTGTTTAATTTTGTATTTAATTATTAACATATTTTGTACAAAATAATTAGGCCGTGGCATGTTATTTGAAGCCCCTCCAAAGTCATACATTTTCTGTACTGTTCATTACACTGGAGTGTGAATAGTACATATAAACCTTGGTGAGTCTAACACTTTCCCTACTGTTGCGTAGATTGAATTGGAATATTAAATATAACCTGTCTGGAATCCAACAATTTCCCTACTGTTGTTCAGACTAGGGTGGGAATAGTACATCTAACCTCTCTGGCAACACTTTCCCGTCTGGTGCTTAGACAGGACTGAGAATAGTAAATCCAACCCCTCTGGAGTTTAACACTTTCCCTACTGTTGAGTAGATTGGAGTGGAAAAAGTAAATATAACCCCTCTGGAGTCCAACACTTTCTTAACTGTTTCGTAGATCAGAGTGGGAATAATAAATGTAATCCTCCAGAGTCCAAAACATTCCCTACAGTTGCTTAAACTGGAGCGAGATCAGTAAATCTAAGCTTAGGGAGTCCAACATTTTCCCTACGGTTATTATAGAATGGAGTAAGACTAGTAAAATAATTCTTTGTAAGTTAAATACTTTATGTGATGTATGTTAACCTGCATTTATATTTTTATTACTAGTTAATATTGTATGTTTATATTTTTAAGTATTTCTATCTTGTGCGTTTATATTAATTATTTTTTTTATATTAATTGTTATATATGTTTTTATAATAGTTTTTGCTGTTGCTAGTATGTGTGGATTTTATATATATATATATCACTGAAAAAACCATAGGTTTCAGACACGTTATAGTTAGAAATTAGCATTTAAAAAGCCTTTGAAATTCACTGAAAAAACCATAGGTTTTAGGGACAGTTATAGTTAGTTGGACATTTCACTCGTACAAAACCAGAGAAATTCCCCCGTTATAGTTAGTTCAGCTAACTATAACTTGCGCCCCCGCAATGCACTGCTGATGACGTCACATATTACATCACTCATGACATGGTCAGTGACATCACTGATGACATCACTGATGACATCTGAAATGACATCACTGATGACATCATCCAGTGAATGTGTGTTTCTGTAAAGTTTAAATATGTTTAATATATATAGGGAAAGGCGTATTGAAGAATGAGTGGGTGTATAAGTGTCTGAATGGATGATTTAGTACATGCGTGAGTGACTCTACAAGTGAGTGATTAAACGTATCTTACTGAATGCATGGGTTAGTGACTAAACTGTGTGAATGTCTGTATCCGTCTGTCTGTTGGTGTGTAAGTGGATGCATGGATGTGCGAATAGCTACATGAGTGTCTATATGGGTTATTGGTTGGTTCTCTGAGTATCTGTATGGGTGCCTGTGTGTTTGTGTGGATGGGGTGTGTGTGACTCTGTACATAGATGTGTGAGTGGGTGATTCACTGGGTGCATGATTTCAAGAGTGCATCTGTGATGGACTGCTTGGGTGGGTGAGTGTGTGTATGGGTGTGTTAGTGAGTGAATGTATATCTCAGTAGTACATGTGCGAGTAACTACATATGTAAAAGGCAGTATATATGTGTGTTAGAGTATTTAAATGGCTATAAGTGAGAGTGTGTGATTGTGAGACTGGCTGTATGGATGCGTGTGTGCTTGTATCAGTTATTGTATAAGAGCGTAAGAATGTGCTAGTATTTGTATGAGTAAGTGAGCTGGTGTGTGTATAACTGTATAGGTGAGTAAAGGGTAGTTTGAATAATTATTTGTATGACTGACTAGGTGTGTGAGTACCTCTATGGATGAGTGGCGGTGTGTGAGTGTTTATATAGGTGTATGAGTGCATATGATAGTCCTGTACTGAGTGACTGTAAGTATGAGTGACTGTACGGGTGAGTGAGTAGATGTGTGTGTGTGTAGACCTAAGAATTAGTGAGTGGGTATGTAGTTATTGGTATTGGAGTGTGTATGGTTTTGAGAATGGCAGTCTGTAATTTAGAGTGGGTGTATCAAAAGTTATATTAGGGTGTGAGAAGATGCATGAAATTATCACATGGATGATGTCATCAGTGATGTGATCAGTGATGTCATTTGAGATGTCATCAGTGATGTCATCAGTGATGTCACTGACCATGTCATGAGTGATGTAATATGTGACGTCATCAGCAGTGCATTGCGGGGCGCGAGTTATAGTTAGCTGAACTAACTATAACGGGGAATTTCTCTGGTTTTGTACGAGTGAAATGTCCAACTAACTATAACTGTCCCTAAAACCTATGGTTTTTTCAGTGAATTTCAAAGGTTTTTTAAATGCTAATTTCTAACTATAACGTGTCTGAAACCTATGGTTTTTTCAGTGAATTTCAAAGGTTTTTTAAATGCTAATTTCTAACTATAACGTGCCTGAAACCTATGGTTTTTAAGTGAATTTCAAAGGTTTTTTAAATGCTAGTTTCTAACTATGCCTACAGAGGTAGGACATGTGAAGAAAGAAGAAAAAACGCACAGAAAGAAGCAAAAGAAATGCAGAAAGAAGCAACAGAAGTCCACAAAGACGAAGAAAAGTGCAGGAAGAAGCAAAAGATGTGCAGAAAGAACCAACAGAGGAGCAGAAAGAGGCCTTGTTGCAAAATCATCCTGTGCCCACAACTTTTCAGACGGGTACTGGTGGTAACTGACTCTGACTAACCAGAGCCAGTGCTATGCTAAAAGACACTTAGAATACAGTGAAAACACCTACATACACTAGGGAACACTATGCGTTGGGGTACCCCTGTGATTAGCATGACCTCCTCTGTAAGTCCCTAGTACATAATAGGGCAGGGGATTAAAACTACCTCTCAAAACGCGCCCCGGGCGCGTTTGCACAGTGGTGAAGGGAGGGGGGCCTGAGGTGACATGTGTGCAAACGCACCCCGTGGCGCATTTTAAGTTGCGGGATTAAGTCCCCTTGAATCCTGAGGGTCCCTGGGGCCCAACTAGCCCACCAGGTACCTCCAGTAAGCACCACAGAGCTGCGTTGCAGAGAGGTTTTAAAAAAGGGCGTGGCCTCGGATCACCTCTCTGCAACGCAGGACAGTGGCGCTTACTGGAAGCATCTGCTGGGCTAGTTGGCCCCCAGGGTCCCTCAGGATTGAAGGGGAATTATGTCCCCAACTTAAAACGCGCCACAGGGCGTGTTTGCACACGTCACCTCAGGCCCCGTCCCCTCCCTTCACCACTGTGTAAACGCGCCCTGTGGCCGTTCTAAGTTGAGAGATTAAGTCCCCTTGAATCCTAAGGGTCCCTAGGCTCAAACTAGCCCACTAGGTACCTCCAGTAAGCGCCACAGAGCTGCGTTGCAGAGAGGTGTAAAAAGGGGCATGGCCTCTGAACACCTTTCTGCAACGCAGCTCCCTGGCGCAAACTGGAGGTACCTGGTGGGCTAGTTGGCCCCCAGGGACCCTCAGGATTAAAGAGGTATTAATTCCTCAACTTAAAATGCGCCACAGGGCGTGTTTGCACACATGTCACCTCAGGCCCCGCCCCCTCCCTTCACCACTGTGCAAACACACCCTGTGGCGCATTTTAAGTTGGGGGATTAATTCCCCTTGAATCCTGAGGGTCCCTGGGGTGCAACTAGCCCACCAGCTACCTCCATTAAGCGCCACAGAGCTGCGTTGCAGAGAGGTGTAAAAAGGGGCGTGGCCTCAGAACACCTCTCTGCAACGCAGCCCCTCGCGCAAACTGGAGGTTCCTGGTGGGCTAGTTGGCCCCCAGGGACCCCCAGTATTCAAGGGAGTTCGTTCCCCATCTGCAAACGCGCCAGGGGCGCGTTTGCAGAGTGCTGCAAGAAGGGGCGTGGCCTCCAACGCGATGCCGGTCTTTTCTTTTTTTTTTTTAAGAAGGGGGCTGTGTGCCCCCCTTCTTTTCTAATTTATTGGCCCTGGGGACCCCATCCCCCAGGGCCTGCCCCCTATTTTGTTTTTTAAAAAAATCAAAATTTGGAAGGGGGCCGCGTGGCCTCCCTCCCTCCCGAGGCCTTAATCGGCCCCGGGGACCCCATCCCCCGGGGCATGGCCTTTTTTTTTTCTTCAGTGTTTTGGAGGGGGGCTGCGTTGCCCCCCTCCCGGGCCACTTGTAGCCCCGAGGACCCCATCCCCCGGGGCTGGCCCTCTCCGTTGGGGACCGTGGTGGGGTCCCCAATCCCCCTACGGTCCCGCCGGCTCCCCGCGTCCCTCGGGAGCCGGCATTGCTTTTCCCACATGGGGAGCTGCTAAGATGCAGCTCCCCGTGTGGAAAAGCAATTTGCTTGAATTTTGGAAGAGAGAGCAGGTTTCCTGCTCTCTTTCCAAAATTCAAAGCAAGTTTGCTATGACAGGGCGGGAGCCGCGAGGCTCCCGCCCTGTCATAGCAAACAGCAGTGTCCCGGGGGTAGGCACCCCGGGACACTGCAGGAGCCGCCCTGGGGGGTGGTGGTCCCCAGGGCCATCACAGGCTCCAGGAGGGGGGCCCCCCTCCCAACATTTTCAAAGCCCCGGGGAGGTGGTGTTCCCCGGGGCTTCGGGGGTCCCAAACGGACCGCCAATTTAAAATTCTTAGTGCCCCGGGGAGGTGGCGGTCCCCGGGCGTGTGGGGGGGCTCGAGCCCCCCCCCCCCACACACAGCGAATTTTATTTTTTAAAAAGAAGCCCCGGGGGGTGGTGGTCCCCGGGGCTGCGGGAGGGCCGAGTGCCCTCCGGCACCATTTTTTATTCAAAGCCCCGGGGGGTGGCGGTCCCCGGGGCTTTGGGGGGCCTTAAAGGCTCCCCTCAGAAATTCTATTAACCCCCGCATGCCCCCGGGACTTGGCCCACCCGGGGGCCAAATAACAACGAAGCGCGGGAGCCCGCGCTTCGTTTTCTTTTTTTTCACGGCAGGATCCGCGCATCCCGCCGATTTTTTTTTTTTTTTTTAATGCTTTTTTTGGCCCTGGGGGTCCTTGTGGGACCCTCTGAGCAGGCCTAGGGGGTCAGGGTGTTTCTACCCTGCCCCCTTTTTGCATTTTGCGCACTTGTTTCTACTGTTTTCTTGTGACTCGGTTCACAAGATGGCTGCCAACACTTCCTGGTTTGGAGTGTTGACAGCCAATTAGCATACAGCTCGTGATTGGGAGGGTGCGCGGATCCTCCGTGCCCATAGATATATATGTGTTTTTACTTTTGATTTTCTCAGCAACTACTGAACGGATTTACACCATTTAACAAAAAGGGTTCTTTCAGAACCAAGAACTACCTCTTTGCCAAATTTGGTGTAATTCCGTTCAGCAGTTCGGGCTGTAGCCGTGTCTAAAGTTTCCAATGGAAAATTGCATGGGGAAAACATGTTTTGGGACCCCCCCTTTTTTCTTGGCCCCCGCTTGCCGAATCACCCCGAAACTTTCAAGATAGGAGCGGACCGGAGCGGGCCATAAGTTTTGAAAATTTCGCGAAGATTCGTCAACCGGCGCCAAAGGTATTGGAAATAGAATGTTGCGAATTTCCTATGGAAAATAGGTCCTAACTATAACTATCTACTGGCGACCGCCAGTAGATAATATATATATATATATATACAGAGAGAGAGAGCGATAGATAGATATAGATACATATATAGATATATATAGTTCAGTAGTTTTTGAGAAATTAAGGGTAAAAAATAATTGTATATTTTGGCAGTTGGGCTCGTGAGGGTCCCGTGAGCCTTCTGTGAGAGGGCAAAATTAAAAATGGATCCCTGTGATTGATCAATAGGCCCATTATTCCTGTGGGCCTTCAGAGAGGCTCCTGCGAGTCTCTCTCTCTCTCTCTCTCTCTCTCGCTCTCTCTCTCTCTCTCTCTAGAGAGAGAGAGAGAGAGAGAGAGAGAGAGAGAGAGAGAGAGAGAGAGAGAGAGAGAGAGAGAGAGCACTCTGATTGGCTGGCTGTTGGAATGTTCGAATGTTAGAAATGAAATGGCCACCATTACTGTTTACTGTGAAAAATTGGAGGTGTTGCGGAAATGATATAAAAAAGCTATATAATGGGGCAGCAGAAGGGCATACTGTCCTCTAGATTTAGAGAGGAAGTGTCTACGGGATAACTACTCTGAACAAAATAAATGTATATTGCTTTTAACTAATTTTTACTATCTCGCGGGACTCTTGCGGGATCTTGAATAATACAAAGGAGTAGATGAGTTCTCAATACACTCCATTATTAGGAATTCATATTATGGTTGTTGTTTTTGAGAGGTAGTGTGTAAGAGATAAGTACTGTGATGATTAGAGCATTACATTTCTTTCTTTTTTAAATGGAATGCAAGGCTGTCGTGGGATTGTGAAAAGTAGGAAGGAGTAGGTGATGTTTGAATATACTCTGCTATGCACATGTGTTACTGTATGAGGGAGTCTAACTGGTGATGGTGTTTATCAGACTCTACTATTTATGCTCATTGGTTTGAAAAAAGTTGTGAGTAGAGTTAAGGCTCATCCAAACACCCTACTACACACATTTATCATCTGAGAAAGAGGTCTGAAAGGTGAGCCCAGTCTCTCCAAATACCATACTACACACACCTATCACTACAGAAAGAGGTCTCAGCAGAGAGGCCAGTACCTCCATACACTCTCTGACACACATCTGTCATCTGAGAGACACCCGTCGTGGAAGCAGAGGGCAGTCTCTCCCCACACTCTACTACGCACACCCGTCATCTGAGAGAAAGGTCTGAAAGGAGAGGCCAGTCCTTCTCCACACCCTACTGTGCATACCCGACGTTACAGAGAGAAGTCTCACCCGAGAGGCGAGTCCCTCCACACATCCTATGACACACAACTGTCATCTAAGAGAGAGGTCTAAAAGGAGTGGGCAGTCCTCCTCACACACTACTATGTGCACCTGTCTTCTGAGAGAGAGGTCTGAAAGGAGAGGCCAGTCCATCCACACACTCTACTACACACACTCATCATCTGAGACAGAGGTCTGCAAGGAGAGGTCAGTCCATCCACACACCGTACTACGCACACCAGTGATTTGAGAGAGGTCTGAAAGGAGAGGCCAGTCTCTCCTCACACCCTACTACACACCCCTGTCATGTAGGAGATGGGTCTCAGTGGAGAGGATACTCTGTCCCACATACTACTCTTTCCCTATTGAGTTCCAATGAGAATCACACAAGAGTAGCTCACAAGCATCAGGGAGTAAAGCTTGCTGCATGGACATGTGCAAGCTAGTGAGAGGCTTGCGAGACCCTGATGGAAATTAACTGAGCCTGCCACGAGGTGTTTTATGATCCAGCAAGAGTCTCGCAAAATCGTAATGGGAAGAAGTAAAAAAAAAAGGGCCAAGGCTCAACCAATATTTACCATTCTTATTACATGATTGAAGAAATGCTGTGATGTGATTGGGTGTAGAACCAGAGATAGTTTATATTGTTCTTGGTAGAGGCGAAGAAAATCTGTTGGAGTTGTGTTCAACAGAAGTGTCTGAATATGGAACTGAGACAGACTGGTGTCTTCAGCTGCATATAAGAAACTGCTCTAAGTTTAGATAATTAAAAATATACTTTATGAACTTTATTGAGAAGTGTCAGTAAGCGCACTAATGTTGATAAACTTATTCTTTACAAGGTTTAGTGAGTCAAAAGTTGTTTGTAGAGGTGCATGTTTATTAGTCTAGGTTTTGAGAAGTAGAGTTTACAATGTAGAGAGATATCACCAAGTACTGGATGTTGTGGGGGCGTGGCCAGGCACCGATGGCATAGGGAGCAAACTCTAGAGCTCCTGCCTGGCGAACCCCATCCAGTGCTGTCCTGACTCTATCCAGTGGCTGACGGTGCACCCAAAGTGTACCCTGCACCCCCCCCTGACATCTGGAAATACCTGACAGCACAGGGTGTTGAATGGCGGTCTGGAGGAGCAGTTGGCGGGGAGGAGAGTTTGACCACAAGGAGCTGCTCCCAAAATGGCGGTCGTCAGTCACTGATTACCCCCAGCTTATCCTAACGTGCCTACCTGAGCTCCCCTTGTATGATGAGAACCTGCGCAGCGGACCCAGGGTCGGGACTGATCCTGTGGTCCTGGCTTCGGCAGAGACTGGGGCTCTGTGGGGGTTCCCTATGGCAGCGCCCCCGGCGGCGGTGAGAGGATAGAAGCGCTTTGGTTCGAGGCCCGGTGGAGGGACGACCGTGTTGCCACTGCCCCCCCGAAGGGGGTCCTGAGGAGAAGGGTGGCCTGGCGGTCCTTCTTTTGAAAAGTGCTGTGGGCCCAAGGCTATGGGCTGGACCTTGAGGCCTGTGAAACCCTGGAACTAACAGGCTGCCTGAGCGCGTCAGACTGCAGCAATCTGCGGTGCGGACCTGGAGACTTGCCCGCTCACTGAGCCAACCCCCAAAGAGGTACACATCGCAGTGGAGTCATCCGATGTGGTGCTTTGGACACCATTAGGAGTAAAGCGCCTCACGTTGGAGCTGGCCATGAGATGAGGTGGGCCGCTGTTGTTTCGGAGGGGGGGCCTTGGAGTGCAATTACTATACGGGGGCATTGGTGGGCCCTCCCCTCCCCAGCGAAGGTGAGAACCAGTGCTGAGAACCTGAGAATCCTGGCAAGGAAGCCCTGCTCTATTGTTGAGTCACCGCAACATGTGGGGTGGACTTGAAAAGCCTACAGCCCCTTTCACCTTGCACCTGTGTGTAATGATGCCCCCAAACAAGGATTGCCAGGGATTGCATAGACACTGGGTGCCGCACCCTGAGGAGCCTATGGGCTAGGTGTATCCCATGGAGTGAGCTCGCCCTGAGCTGTGACTATGGAGGCTGGGACTCTAAAGGCCATGATCTGCCGGAAAGAAGTGATGCCTACCGCAGATCCATGCAAGCCTCCTCAAGTGCACTACATAGAACCTGAAGCGGGTACGCTCATCACAGGTGCCCAGGGTGATAGCTGGTTTTAGGGGGTTGCGGATGCATTTGATCCTTTATAATTGAGGCCCTTCAACCATGGACTTGAGGGGGCCCTAAGCCTCCCCTGAAGGTGTTAAGATAAGAAAGAGCGCCCACTCCATACTAAAGCTATCCTGGGACCCTGAGGCTAGACTGGGGTTGCTCTACATCACCAGAACGCTGGTGCTACCTCTCAGCAAAGCCTGCTAGGATTTGCGGATCGAATGAGAGCTTGGCTGTGTGGGGTTGCTCTGGGTGCTCTTAGATCCGGAGCGCTTTGGAGACTGCTGGGGAGATCGGCCACAGGAGCCGGCGCGGTGAGCCTACTGGGCTGCACTGTGGCTGGTGGGCCCCTGGAGTAGTGGGGGCCTCTCCCTTCATGTCTCTGATCTCCTGTGCATCTGTCCTCATTCAACTGTGCTGGGGGATAAACATAATAACTGCTCTACTTACTACTGATACCTAAGTAATATGGGGCAGGCCACCCAGAAAAAGAATGTAGAAGCTTGCGGGCCAACCCAGGGGGAAACCACGAAGCCCCACCAGAATGAAAGAGCGATTCCCTCCCAGGCGGGAGCCTTGGGAACCCCCACTCTTCAAGATATCCTTCAAGCCATCACGGCCTCTCGGGAGGTCCTGGAAACGAAAATCGACACCCTGGTAGCTGACATGGGAATCTTGAAAGACGATCATAGGTGACTAACCAACCACGTCACGACCGCGGAATGGGATCTGGCATGTGTCCACTCAGTTTTGACATCCGTGACAGGAAAATAACGAATTTGAAAACTAGACTTCGTACACTTGAAGTCAGGGCAGAAGACGCAGAGAACAGGTCGCATCACAATAATATCAAGGTGATCGGCCTGCCTGAACGAGTGGAAGAGGGTCATATGTTGAATATCCTAGAATGCTGGTTACAGGAAGAAGTGGTGCCGGAAGGGCTAGCCCCCTTTTATGCACTGGAAAGAGCACATTGAGTACCTGCGAGGCCCCAGCTTCCTGGACTGCCGCTGTGCCCAGTGATCGCCAGACTATTGTACTACAAGGACAGGGATCATATCCTGAACCAAGCTAGACGAAAAGGGGCCCTCAAAGTAGACAATAGTAAGGTTATGGTCTTACCGGACTTCACTAAGGAAATCCAAAAGCAGTGTTCCACTTTCTTGGAGGCGAAGAGTTGCCTCCACCAACTGGGGATCACCTATGCCATAATGTTTCCTGCCAGACTGAGGGTGATGATCCCAAACTCCCAGACTCCACAGGACGTCTGGGAGTGGATTGATCAACACTCTGAGTCACCCCGGGGATAGCCCCGACAGAGTGATCTAAGAGTCAGATCAAAATGCAGAACCAAAAGTACAAGCAGAGTGGTCCACTTCAAGGCAAAGGCTCAGCAGGAGCAACAGCAGGCTGTGGACGTGGTGGCAACATTGAGCAGCAGAGGCGTGAGTCTGCCGTCCACAGATGGGGGCAGTTGCACACATGACTCTTACTCTGATCACAGGTCCACTTCATTCGAAGCTTCAGGGGCCGGCGTGCCCAAAGTGACTCCAGGAACTGCTGACGAACATATTTAGTGCACCTGTGTTGTTGGTATCATAAGAAGTTTTTCTAGTGGGCGGGGTGCCGTGGCCGTGATTTTCAGTAAATTGCTGTGTGTGCGCCCTGTTTCTTCTTGGCCACAGAAGTCTATTTCACCCATGAACACTGCTGGGTGGTGGGGGACAGAACGGGTGCTACCAAAATACTGCACCCCCTTCTGTTAGTGAACATGGGTACACTTACGAGTTTTTGCCGTTTGAATGTGAGTCTGGATGGGGTTTTTTTGTCTACTCGTCCTGGTTTGTGGGGGTTGCGTTTTTTGCTGTTGGTTTAATAATTGGGGATTTATGAGTCGGGCCTCACTGACTTTCCCTCTATTTTCCCAATCCTGCCTGGAGGAATCAAGTGATGGAGCAGGTGCTCACTGGTGATTGCCGCACTGTGTTATTAGATATACTCAATGGTCACCCGTATAATCTATAAATTCATGTTTTGAAAAATTAGGGTGATGCAAACGATGGCTAAACAATATAAAGTGTTTTCATGTCACAATAGCTGGGGGATCCACAAAGCACTGTTGCAGGAGAGGAGACCCACCTTACAGATATAGAAGGAACATCATTACAGAGGAGGTGGCGCGGACAGGCTTATTACATCACATACTCAGATTATGCGAGGGGCATACACATCTGTATACGTCCGGGTGTCCCATTCCAACACACTGGAACCTTAGTTGATCCCGCAGATAGATTTGTGGTGGTAAGGGGGTGACTGATGGGACGTGACATAGCAATAATTAACATCTACACCCGGAATGGAAATCACTCAGTTATTATGGGACGAGACTTCAACTGTGTCACAGATCCCGCTTTGGATCATTGCCACCCACCCCCCTTGCGAGAATCCCCGGTCATCAGATCAGCACCTTTATTTGCGAACTGGCAGGGCATGTGGGGGTTGGTTGACTTTTGGCGATGTGTGCACCCCTTAGTCAGGGACTACTCTTTCTTGTCAGGCCTCCATGAACTACATGTGCGACTAGATGCCTTTCTCTGTACTATACTCACAATAGGTGTATCCAAACCCTAAACGGCTCCTAAGGCCTAATTATACTCCTTTGGTGACAAAAAAGCCACAAAAGTGGAAAGGAAAAGATTTCCTTTTGTTATTTAACCCTCACACACCCTATTGGTGTCATGCTTCATCATCGGGTTCACCCAGACTCCTAAAGGTCTGGTTGGGCTCAACCGTGTTTCAGGGAGCTCTTAGGAGATAAAGGCCAGGGGGACTTAAAGAATAAAAATCCTACTACACCTCCCGGTATCCCTTTATTAGTGGTGGTGTAGTGGATGTTAAAAAAGATAAAAATGGGTCTTTCTAGGAGGTTATGGTCCTAAGACCCTGAAAGACTGCAAACATGTTTCGGCCCAAGTGGTAGGCCAAAAATGGTCCCGGGCTTTCATCAGGGCAAAAAATGATATCCTCCTTGGAATTGATGAAAGCAACTACGCTGACCTATGTATAAGTTTTGAAGGTGTAGAAAGCTGCAACCTTCGTGGCATATAGTGATAGTAAAAAACAATCACACAGGGGAGAATACTTATCTCCCTTCTTCTGTCACGAAAAATTCCGCCTGTAAGGAGAAAAAGGAGAAAAACAAGAAAAAGACAAACAACTTTGTATTTCAATCGTACTCTTAAAGTGCACTTCTTCATCATGCGTGGGTGCACTCATCCTGTTCATGCATGGTCTGTGTTCCTGTGACCACATCTTATAAAGTTGTATTTCAACTATTAATCAAAAACTGCCCTGAAACGGCAGTGTGCGCATTCGCAAAACGTACCACTTGTACTCTGAACACGGAAAAATGAAAACCTGTTCCAGTTTACCTCGCATACTTAAAATATCCAATCACTCGTGTCAACTTTGAAAAAATCAGCATCAGAGGCCACACATTAGTAAAAATAAAAATCGGTCGAAATGGATAACGTGATGATCGTGACTGAGAAAATAAAGCTTTGTTGTTAATTGTGCCTCTTAGTCTTTCATACATGCTCATTTGGGTGTCATTACTCACGTAAACGTATCAAGCTCAAGCACTCCGGTACCATAGTACTAAGTAGAAAAGTATGCATCACACATTCCAAAATCTCTGCCGTTACGCTTTTGATCACCCTTACCCTGTTTGGGGGGAAAATGCGTGTCACGGGGTCCCGGGAGGGGGGTAGCCTTGTAGTCAAACGCTATTTTAGATCAGAGAAAGGAAAAAGGATTTCGCATTAGTATTGTAATGGGAGGTTGCATTCCCTAGTGCCTCTCTCGTTGTGTCAGAGTAAAACCCACTTACTACTTCAAAGGTCCTGCCCGTCGGTAAACCTATTTGGTACCTCTGGTCCCCGGTGCTCGCACCGTGTTGTTAGTTTGGCGCCTCTATATGCATGTGAATGACTTCGCATCCCGCCGGTCTGGAGGTGGGGCGAGTGCGTGTGACGTGATGGGGCGCGTCACTACCGGTGCGCGAGTGGCATTTCCTGTATTGCCTGATGGGAAATGTAGTATATTTACAGTATATTCGCTATTCGAGAGGATTTCTCATATAGAGTGGTAACAGGCTATCCATTATGGCCTGATTCATTTATTAAGTGCATTATTTCAAGGTTGATTGTAAACAACCATATGAAGAGTAAAAAGATAATAAGGGCTACTGTGTTTCTTGCTTATATATAACACAATCAGGCTATATGATCTATATCTTATAGTAGCTAATAAGGTTTGGTATCGAGTTTAGATAGATGTCAGTAGGTACTAAGGTTAAGTCTATACATAATTTAGAACCCTGAATGCATAGACCATAGAACCTATAGTAGGTATGGAACTCTCCACTCCTAACTGGGTTTTATTAATGACTATCTATTAAGAAATCTCTTGTTCAATATATTAGAGAGTTTAAATGAAACAAAGATAGAGAGAGAGAGACTAGGAATTTTTGTTATTTTCATCATGGCAAATATAACGTTTAAGTGATGAAGTCCAAGGGGACTTCGTCGGTGATGTTTATACTACTGTGGATAGTTGGTAACCCGCATCAAGGTATATCACAGGGGTAGAGAGGTTCATAAATTTTACTATGTATGTTAGCTGTAAAGATTTCACCTCCTGTTCAGGGTATTCCAAGGGATGGAATCATTGAGTCCCTGGTTGTCAGTCCCCAATTTATACACCCAGCGTGGTTCTCGTTCAAGGGGTCTTCTGGTGATGTTGGGCCCTTCTTTGATTTTTTCAATCACTGTCCATTCTAGGTCCTTGTTGCTGTGTTTAAGTTCCAGAAAATGCGCCGTTAGTCTAGTAACAGTGATAGCTCTTCTGATCGTGCTTCTGTGTTCTCCAATTCGGAGGTTTACTTTGCGTGATGTCATTCCGATATATTTCAGTTTGCATGGGCATACGATCAGGTAAACCACATTCGCTGAATTACTATTGGTGTGATTACGCTGTTCCCATGCTGATCGCATGCCCAAGTTTATGCTTTTTGTGTGTTTGGTAAGAAGGCATACAGTACAATTGCCACAGGGGAAGTGGCCCTGGACTGGTGGTTGGTTCCAAAGGGTCCTCTGAGTGTCCAGCGTTGGTTCCCAGTTGTCAGTATGGACCAACATGTTTCTTATGCTTTTGTTCCTCCTGAAGGAGAACATGGGTTTCTCAAATTTCAATGTGTTAGACGTTAAAATACGCCAGTTGTTCTGTACAATTGTTTTGATGTTATTGGAGGATGAATTATGTGTAGTGACACAAATGAGTGCTGTACTTTCTTCTTTTGTATTAGTTTGTAGTAAAACCTCTCGGGGTGTGATGCGTGATGTTTTTTTAGCTTGTTCGATCACCTTTCTGGGCTAACCCTTCTCTTCCAGTTTGGATGTGAGTAGTTTGGCCTCTTTGTTGTAATCCTGTAAATTTGAACAATTCCTCCGTATCCTCAGGTATTGTCCAACCGGGAGGTTTTCCCTTAGGGAACGGGGATGCGCGCTATTAAAATGCAGGAGACCATTGCGGTCGGTGGGTTTTTTGTATAATGAACTTTCTAGTTTCCCTTCTTTGGCTAAGATGTTAATGTCCAGGAATGATACACTCATGTTGTTACAGGTGCTGGTGAATTTAAAAAATGGGTTGATGTTGTTGATCCATGTCATGAAGCTCTTGATACTCTCATCGCCTCCATGCCAGATGACAAAAATGTCATCTATGTACCGTAGCCATTTCCGTATTTTATCTGAATAAGGATTATTATTCCAGATGTGCTCTTCTTCAATATGCCCAATGTATAGACAGGCAATACTAGGGGCAAAAGTACTGCCCATCGAAGTCCCATGGACTTGTAAGTACAGCTGGTCCTCAAACCTGAAAAAGTTTTCCGTGAGGGCAATCCGCATGAGTTCCACAACAAATTTTACTGGTGCATTCCAGGGACAGTCAGTTCCCCTAAGTATGGTCTGTATCACTTGGATGCTCTCCTCTTGTGTGATGCTAGTGTACAATGCTTCCACGTCCAGACAAAGCATTGTCTCTTCTGATGGATCATACTGAACCTCTGCAAGTATGTTAAGAAAGTGCTTAGTATCCCTGACGTAGGATTTTATTTCTGGAACCAGGGGACGTAGAAAAAAATCGGTATATTGTGAGAGTGGTTCCAGGATCGAACCTATTCCTGAGACGATGGGTCTCCCCGGGGGTGGTATCTTCCCTTTGTGTATCTTGGGGATTGTGTAGAACAAGGATGTTCTAGGTTCAGTATTGTTCAGGAACTCTTTCTCATTTTTGGTGATCCATTCTCTTTCGACTGCATTCTTCGTGATCTCAGTGATGGGTTTTTTCAATCTTGGAGTGGGGTCTCGCTGGATCTTCCTGTAATTTCGGCCATCGGAAAGGAGGGAGATACACGCAGATCTGTAGGCATTAATTCCCTGTAGGACTATTGCTCCCCCCTTGTCGGCGGGTTTGATGACAAGATTCTTTCGGTTGCTTAGTGACTCCAGTGCATCTCGTTCCATTTTGCTGAGGTTGTTATATGCTTTGTAATTCGGTTGGAGTAATTCAATTTCCCTACTGACTGCCTGTTCAAACGCCACTACCTCAGGTGGTATGATGGATGGAGGCGGGTGAAAGGTAGATTTTTCACGAAGTGTAGTGTATCCAGTGTCTTTATCTTGGATCGGTTGACCATCAAAGAAAGCTTTAACCCGGAACTTCCGGAAGAACTCACCAAGTTCGCAGCGTGTTTTGAATTTGTCTATGTGTGTAGTAGGGACGAATCCTAAGCCTTTGTTAAGTACCGTTAGTTCCGCTGTGGTTAGAACTTCATCTGTGAGATTGACCACCAGGTCTACTTTGAGCTCGGGCCTGCTACTTGTTCCTTTGTTTGGTTTCTTGTATTCATCCTTTTGTCCTCTTCCCATTGGACCCTTCGGTTTGTACGTCTTCCTCTCCTGCCTCTCCTCCCGCCCTGTCCTAAAAAATACTGTTGATTTTGATTGGGCTGGTAGAAGGGCATTCCATAGAATTGAGGTGGTCCATGGAACGGTTGTTGATGGTAAGGAATTTGCCATGGGAACGGTTGCGGTGGGTACCCTTGATTGTATCCTCCTCTTCTCTGTCTTTGTTGTCTTCCTCGCCAGCTTTTGTTGGAATTGTCGCTGGACCATTCGTCTTGGTCTGAATATGATGAGCCAGAATCGCTTCTGTTTGAAGAACCTGTGTCGCTGTCAGGATGTTTGTTGTAATACTCTCGAATGTATGGGTAGACCTTCTCGTGTGAGAACTTTTTTAGGTCCTTCTGTAGTTTATCTATTTTGCTCTGCATCAGAAATTCCTTGTGCTCTGTTATCTCTTTGTTCACCTCCTCCAATTTCTTTTTGAACACCGTGATCTTTATTTGTGTGTTCAGGGCGTTTTCACTTGTCTTGATGTTTATCAGGAGTGCCTCAGATAAACGTTTGGCCGTGTTGATTATTAAGATCAACCAGTCGCGCGTACAGCGCCACGCTGTACGCGCGCGATGAGTGACCACTCCTTTTTGAAGATGGGATCGTCCAGACATATACATGGTTCATTTGTAACGATCAGGCCGGTAGGAGCTGCATTGCCTCTCAAATATTCCGTCATGATCGCCCCGTGGATTAGAATCTTCATTTGGTTTCGCTTCATTTCCTTTAGTTCATCCCAGCTTTGATGTTGTCCTAGACACTGGGTTATGTTTGTGTCTGGTAGTAGCGAGGGACCTGCCAGAATTGCTGTTGCCATGTCATCAGAGTATCCTATTCCTAGTTGCTCTGCCATAGTGGTGTTTATTGTTATATCTGTGTGTTGACTGGTATTCGTATGGTGATTGGTATGGTTCAGGTAATCTCTTTTTCCTTTTACTTTCAAAGTTTTGCGCACCTTTTTTGAATGTGGAAATTTTCCTATACCCCACAGCTGTACGCTGCACAAGTACTGTAACCACTATGTGGCAGTGGAGAGTACCCCACTATCCACATTAAGGGGTAAGAGAGGTGAAGGGTGAAGATACCTCTTCCCAAGTTCAAACTATACTCACAATAGGTGTATCCAACCCCTAAATGGCTCCTAAGGCCTAATTATACTCCTTTGGTGACACAAAAAGCCACAAAAGTGGAAAGGAAAAGATTTCCTTTTGTTATTTAACCCTCACACACCCTATTGGTGTCATGCTTCATCATCGGGTTCACCCAGACTCCTAAAGGTCTGGGTGGGCTCAACCGTGTTTTAGGGAGCTCTTAGGAGATAAAGGCCAGGGGGACTTAAAGAATAAAAATCCTACTACACCTCCCGGTATCCCTTTATTAGTGGTGGTGTAGTGGATGTTAAAAAAGATAAAAACGGGTCTTTCTAGGAGGTTATGGTCCTAAGACCCTGAAAGACTGCCAACATGTTTCAGCCCAAGTGGTAGGCCAAAAATGGTCCCGGGCTTTCGTCAGGGCAAAAAATGATATCCTCCCTGGAATTGATCAAAGCAACTACGCTGACCTATGTATACGTTTTGAAGGTGCAGAAAGCTGCAACCTTCGTGGCATATAGTGATAGTAAAAAACAATCACACAGGGGAGAATACTTATCTCCCTTCTTCTGTCACGAAAAATTCCGCCTGTAAGTAGAAAAAGGAGAAAAACAAGAAAAAGACAAACAACATTGTATTTCAATCGTAGTCTTAAAGTGCACTTCTTCATCATGCGTGGGTGCACTCATCCTTTTCATGCATGGTCTGTGTTCCTGTGACCACATCTTATAAAGTTGTATTTCAACTATTAATCAAAAACTGCCCTGAAACGGCAGTGTGCGCATTCGCAAAACGTACCACTTGTACTCTGAACACGGAAAAATGAAAACCTGTTCCAGTTTACCACGCTTACTTAAAATATCCAATCACTCGTGCCAACTTTGAAAAAATCAACATCAGAGGCCACACATTAGTAAAAATAAAATCGGTCGAAATGGAGAACGTGATGATTGTGACTGAGAAAATAAAGCTTTGTTGTTAATTGTGCCTCTTAGTCTTTCATACATGCTCATTCGGGTGTCATTACTCACGTAAACTTATCAAGTTCAAGCACTCCGGTACCATAGTACTAAGTAGAAAAGTATGCATCACACATTCCAAAATCTCTGCCGTTACGCTTTTGATCACCCTTACCCTGTTTGGGGGAAAAATGCATGTCACGGGGTCCCGGGAGGTGGGTAGCCTTGTAGTCAAACGCTATTTTAGATCAGAGAAAGGAAAAAGGCTTTTGCGTTAGTATTGTAATGGGAGGTTGCATTCGCTAGTGCCTCTCTCGTTGTGTCAGAGTAAAACCCACTTACTACTTCAAAGGTCCTGCCCGTCGGTAAACCTATTTGGTACCTCTGGTCCCCGGTGCTCGCACCGTGTTGTTAGTTTGGCGCCTCTATATGCATGTGAATGACTTCGCATCCCGCCGGTCTGGAGGTGGGGCTAGTGCGTGTGACGTGATGGGGCGCGTCACTACCGGTGCGCGAGTGGCACTTCCTGTATTGCCTGATGGGAAATGTAGTATATTTACAGTATATTCGCGATTCGAGAGGATTTCTCATATAGAGTGGTAACAGGCTATCCATTATGGCCTGATTCATTTATTAAGCGCGTTATTTCAAGGTTGATTGTAAACAACCATATGAGAACACAGAAGCACGATCAGAAGAGCTATCACTGCTACTAGACTAACGGCGCATTTTCTGGAACTTAAACACAGCGACAAGGACCTAGAATGGACAGTGTTTGAAAAAATCAAAGAAGGGCCTAACATCACCAGAAGACTCCTTGAACGAGAACAATGCTGGGTGTATAAATTGGGGACTGACAACCAGGGACTCAATGATTCCATCCCTTGCAATACCCTGAACAGAAGGTGAAATCTTTACAGCTAACACACATAGTAAAATTTATGAACCTCTCTACCCCTGTGATATACCTTGATGCGGGTTACCAACTATCCACAGTAGTATAAACATCACCGACGAAGTCACCTTGGACTTCATCACTTAAACGTTATATTTGCCATGATGAAAATAACAAAAATTCCTAGTCTCTCTCTCTCTCTATCTTTGTTTCATTTAAACTCTCTAATATATTGAACAAGAGATTTCTTAATAGATAGTCATTAATAAAACCCAGTTAGGTTTGGAGAGTTCCATACCTACTATAGGTCCTATGGTCTATGCATTCAGCGTTCTAAATTATGTATCGACTTAACCTTAGTACCTACTGACATCTATCTAAACTCGATACCAAACCTTATTAGCTACTACAAGATATAGATCATATAGCGTGATTGGGTTATATATAAGCAAGAAACACCGTAGCCCTTATTAGCTTTTTACTCTTCATATGGTTGTTTACAATCAACCCTGAAATAACGCGCTTAATAAATGAATCAGGCCATAATGGATAGCCTGTTACCACTCTATATGAGAAATCCTCTCGAATCGCGAATATACTGTAAATATACTACATTTCCCATCAGGCAATACAGGAAGTGCCACTCGCGCACCGGCAGTGACGCGCCCCATCACGTCACACGCACTCGCCCCACCTCCAGACCGGCGGGATGCGAAGTCATTCACATGCATATAGAGGCGCCAAACTAACAACACGGTGCGAGCACCGGGCGCCAGAGGTACCAAATAGGTTTACCGACGGCAGGACCTTTGAAGTAGTAAGTGGGTTTTACTGTGACACAACGAGAGAGGCACTAGGGAATGCAACCTCCCATTACAATACTAACGCGAAAGCCTTTTTCCTTTCTCTGATCTAAAATAGCGTTTGACTTCAAGGCTACCCCCCTCCCGGGACCCCGTGACATGCATTTTTCCCCCAAACAGGGTAAGGGTGATCAAAAGCGTAACGGCAGAGATTTTGGAATGTGTGATGCATACTTTTCTACTTAGTACTATGGTACCCGAGTGCTTGAACTTGATACGTTTACGTGAGTAATGACACCCGTATGAGCATGTACGAAAGACTAAGAGGCACAATTAACAACAAAGCTTTATTCTCTCAGTCACGATCATCACGTTCTCCATTTCGACCGATTTTTTTTTTACTAATGTGTGGCCTCTGATGTTGATTTTTTCAAAGTTGACACGAGTGATTGGATATTTAAGTTTGCGTGGTAAACTGGAACAGGTTTTCATTTTTCCGTGTTCAGAGTACAAGTGGTACGTTTTGCGAATGCGCACACTGCCGTTTCAGGGCAGTTTTTGATTAATAGTTGAAATACAATTTTATAAGATGTGGTCACAGGAACACAGACCATGCATGAACAGGATTAGTGCACCCACACATGATGAAGAAATGCACTTTAAGACTACGATTGAAATACAATGTTGTTTGTCTTTTTCTTGTTTTTCTCCTTTTTCTCCTCACAGGCGGAATTTTTCGTGACAGAAGAAGGGAGATAAGTATTCTCCCCTGTGTGATTGTTTTTTACTATCACTATATGCCACGAAGGTTGCAGCTTTCTGCACCTTCAAAACTTATACATAGGTCAGCGTAGTTGCTTTGATCAATTCCAGGGAGGATATCATTTTTTGCCCTGACGAAAGCCCGGGACCATTTTTGGCCTACCACTTGGGCTGAAACATATTGTCAGTCTTTCAGGGTCTTAGGACCATAACCTCCTAGAAAGACCCATTTTTATCTTTTTTAACATCCACTACACCACCACTAATAAAGGGATAACGGGAGGTGTAGTAGGATTTTTATTCTTTAAGTACCCCTGGCCTTTATCTCCTAAGAGCTCCCTGAAACACGGTTGAGCCCACCCAGACCTTTAGGAGTCTGGGTGAACCCGATGATGAAGCATGACACCAATAGGGTGTGTGAGGGTTAAATAACAAAAGGAAATCTTTTCCTTTCCACTTTTGTGGCTTTTTTGTAACCAAAGGAGTATAATTAGGCCTTAGGAGCCGTTTAGGGTTTGGATACACCTATTGTGAGTATAGTTTGAACTTGGGAGGAGGTATCCTCACCCTTCACCTCTCTTACCCCTTAATGTGGATAGTGGGGTACTCTCCACTGCCACATAGTGGTTACAGCCTTTCTCTGTACCCCAGATGTTCACAGCTTAGTACATGATGTTGAATACCTGTCCAGAACCATATCGGACCATAACCAGGTCCTCCTCCACCTGGGTGGGAACAGCTACACCCGGTATTCCTACCTGGAGACCGAAGATCCATTTTTTCGTGACACTATACGGCACTGCACTCAACAATATTTTGAGGCCAATACTGGCACTGCGTCCTCCCTGCTGGTGGAGTGGAACTGCTTTAAAGGAGTGATCAGAGGGGACTGTGGGAGTTAGGCGTACAATGATGCCGGAAGTGGTGGCCACAGAAGCAGAGTTAAGAGAAGTGGAAGTGCATCGGCCAGGTCATCCGTATCTACAGCAAACACTACTTGACACTAAGGAGAAAGTGGCAGGGCAGGTTGACAAACTCAGATGTTATGATTACTAGAAATACATGGTCAGGACCCACGCAGAGAAGGACTGCACTGTAATGCTGTTGGCTTGGCTGGCCAAACCTGCCAAGCGGGGCTCTGTCATAGTAGCACTCAATACAGATCAGGGGGCCAGGCTCTATTGACAGGCGGACATCAACCAACACTTTTCTGAATACTATACTGGCCTCTATGTCAGAGCCTCAAAAGACACAGGGGAGGCTATCACCAGATTTGTGGCCCATTTGCCTCTCTAAACTCTAACCTCTGAGAAGGCTGAGGGACTAGGGGGAGATATGACACCTCAGGAGATAAGGGGAGCCCTAAAGGGGATGGCCCGGAAGAAGACTCCTGCAACAGACGGGTTCCCTGTAGAGTTCTACGCCACATATCTGGATCTTCTGACTCCTAAGTTAGTGGACCTGTATGCTGCGGCTAGAGAAGAGGGCCGTCTCCCGCCCTCCATCCCTGAGGCAATGGTAATCCCACTGTTGAAGCCTGGCACACCAGCTCATGATTGCACGGTGTTCAGGCCATTGTCCATGCTTAACATCGACTATAAGATCCTTAGTAGTATCCTAGCCACCAGACTACTCCCATATATGACAAAGCTAGTAGACCCTGCTCAGGCAGAATTCATACCTAGCCGGGACACTGCGATTAACATCAGGAGACTGCAGACCCTATTAAAGGCAGATACCTATGCCAGGGAAGAGGCGGCAATCTTTGCTGTGGACCTCGAGAAAGCCTTAGCTAGCTTGTTGTGAGATTTCCTGTATGGGGTGATGGAACATCTAGGATTGGGACGGGGCTTCATAACCTGGACCTGCCTACTCTATACGAACCCTATGGACAGAGTTAAAACTGGCAGTGTCATATCTGAGAGCTATGAGGTGGGCAGGGGAACTTGGTAGGGCTGTCTCTTGTCACCCCGGCTCTTCGTGCTGGTGATGGAGCCATTGGCTAGCTGCGCCACATCGCAAGACCACTGTCAGGGCTTGATGGTCGAGAGTCAACTACAATATATATCGCCTTGTACACAGATTACCTCCTGCTATTCCTCAGTGAGACAGCTGCGTACCTTACAGGGGCCAGGCGGATTTTGGAGGAATTCGGGTCACTTTTGGGATAGAAGGTCAGTTGGCGGAAATCAAAGCTGTTCCCAACATTAATGACCGGGCTCCACTTGAGGGCTTAACGCTGCTCCAGTGGGAACTCTGGTGTCTGCAATATCTAGGGGATAAGATATTCCATGACCTGGCTGACTTGCTAGATGGGAATGTTGGAGGAGCAGTCTGTGCACTTAGAACGACTATTGATTTTTGGGCGATGGCGTCGGGAAGACCCAGAAAACAGTACCTTTGGAGATGCAGGGCGTCGAACCTTTGAAGTCACACGCATTGCAGGTCGAACTCCGTGAGCGCCGACGTTGGCAAGCGTTAGAGCTGCGGTGCGGAGTGGTGTGGCGTGCAGTGCCCTTAGCTCGAGGTGGAGGCAGCTGCGCGTGACGGTCGTCCAGCGGCGTTGGTGAGACCAGGGCTGCGGTACTGGGCGGTGGTCATTGCGGTGCTGACAGGTCACGGTGCAAGCAGCGCTCAATGGTGGCATCGGACGGGTTGTCGGTGAGACCAGGGTTGCGGTGCAAAGTGCAGAGGTGCCTTCAGGTCACAGAGCCGGCAACGGCGTCGGGTTACCTTTACTCCTCTGTGGCAGCAGAAACATCCAGTTCCAGAAGCCGGTAACCCAGAAGATTTTGAAGTCTTTGATGTCCCTGAGACTTGCAACAGAAGGCAAGCTCTACATCAAGCCCTTGGAGATACTGAGGATGCAGAAAGCACAGTCCAGTCTTTTCCCTGCCCAAGACAGAAGCAGCAGCTGCAGGCCAAAACAGCAAAGCACACAGCAAAGTGGTAGTCTCTCCTCAGAGCTCTTCCAGCTCTTCTTCCTGGCAGGTTCCTTAGTCCCATTAAGAGTAATGGGGTCACCCTGTATCCCTCGGAACCTGGTTTAATAGTTATAAAGCTACAAGTGGTTCCGTTGGGTAAGTACCATGGTGTACTGGTTCAGAACCTGATTATTTCTTTCGCAATCAATAGTGATTTTGTACTAGACTTTTATAAATGTACCACACCTCTGTAAGTTTTTATCAAAAATATATATATTTATTAAATTATTTGTTTTGTTTCTCTATTTTTCTCGCTAATTGTGTAAACAATTTTATACAAAAAGTTAATACCAATGGTGGCTGTCTGACAAAGAAAACACAATAACAAATACACAGACAATTCAATGGGTGACTGTGGTGACATATAGTGCAAATGGGTAACCTTTCAAATTCAAACAATAAACAGGACAATAACATAAATTCTCCGTCCTTTTCAGGTCTTTCACTTTAGCTAGTCCTATTTTTTAAAATAATTGCTATAGTGAGCCAGGACATGAGATGGTTGTACGTCGACGTTTCGACCCTGTATATATATGTGTTTGTAGATACATCAAGTAGGGTCTTCTTCAGGACAAAAGAAGGAAGTGCGACAGCCTGTTCAAAGGAAAACTAAATTCCTATTAGTATGGTGTGAAATAAAAAATGTACAATGTGTGAGCCCCCATACTCTTGGGGTACTCACCCTTGATGGTTGGGAATTCACAAGATTAAATCTGATAACTCCTCTGAGCCCGGAAGGAGTTCTTATTCAAGGATCATCTGCAAAATGATGAGATTGACAGTTACTTCCTGCATCCCTACATGTGTATAGCTACTACTCTATGCAGTTGCTGCATCTGTTACATGTACTTACCGATCAACCAGCTTTTCAACTTTAGCTGTGTACCTGTAATGAGAGGGAAAGACCTAGGGGCCGATTTCGATTCAGGCCGGAAAACATACCGACCGACTCGATACGGGAATGTAGTCCGACCGACACGTACCGGCGCTGCCCGATCCGCGTAGTACGATGCAATGCATGTGAATTACGTCCGACTCGTACGGAACACAAGCCGAATGACCGAACCGCACGGAAACCAGCTATCCGGCCGGAAAATGTACGCGAATCGAACCGACCGACACGCACCAGGAATGAACCCGACAGAAACGTACCCGCGAACTCCGACCCGCGCAGTACTATGCAATGCGTGTAAAACCAGACCGAGTCGCACAGAGCTCAAGCCGTACGACCGACACGCATACAAAACAGGGAGCCGAAGCAACCCAATACTCCGCGACCGACGCGTACGCCGCACATGAAACCCAGCAGAAAGACAGCGTGAAAGACTCAGAGAAGCTCGCACGAGCCAACTGCAGCGTCCTACTCGGTCAGAAGAACGTCTCCTACATGCCTAAAAACTACAAATGAAAAAATACAAAAAAAAGGGCCACACAAGCAACAACAAAGTCAATAAATACAGGGGAAAAAAAACATGGAACAAAGACACACCCACAACTCCACCCATATAAAGGCCACAAATCCCTACCATGATCCTTTGCAAATTCAACAGACCTGCCAGCACAGAACACCATCAGACAGCAACCACAGACACACTCACAACTCATTCATCACACAAGCCACACACCATTAGCACCTCCCAAATAGCACCCTCACATACACCCAGCAAAACCGGCACTCACCCACCCTCACTTGCACACTCACACACACATCAATCCCCACCACCACCCATCACCATGCCCCCAAAGAAGAATCCAAAGTTCCTAGACAGTGAATTGGAAGTCCTGGTAGATTAAATCCTCAGGGTAGAGCCACAGTTGTTTGGTACATTGGTCCAACAGACCCCCATGTCGCAGAAAACCAAGATGTGGGAGAGGATCGTCGACAGGGTGAACGCACAATCACCATGTTTGCGCACAAAGGAAGACATCCAGAACAGGTGGTATGATGTGCGCAGGAGGGTCAAGGACCTACTCAAGAAGGATTACGCCTTGAGTCATCGCACCGGCAGTGGCCCTCCTGCCAAACCAGTATACCTCAGGTCCTGGGAGGAGAAGGTGCGGGCCATCCTACCACCAGAGAGCGTACATGGACTATCAAACATCCCAGAGCCTGGTGAGTACACAACCAATATACCCAATATTGTGTGACAATACACACACATCACTGTCAAGGGGATAGTGAAACCATGCACCGTTAGCAAAGCCACAGTAACCAAAAGATAATCATCCCAAGATGTGTATGTTAGTTAGACAAACACAATACCTGCCATCTCATAGTGATATGTAACTGTGTCATGACATGTACAAACCTAACAACAAATAGAGCAAGGCAGTGGCACAAATCTAACCAACAAACACTGTCAGACATTTTGCCACCACTAGAACACCACCTCACAGGGAAGCTCACTGAAAGGAAGGAATTGTGTGTATGCTGGTGAAGTGAGTGTAGCCAATAGCATGATGGGAGTTGTAGTCACAGATATTGGTCACCCTCACAATTGGCCCATCAACACCACTCTGAACCATGCTCACATCACAGGGAGTGGAAAAGAACTGACAAGATGGCTGACACTGGGTACTGCTGTGGGGAGCACAAGGCCCTGCTGGGAACTGTGCACATACCAACAGCAGGACACCACTGCCTGACATCCTGAAAGCCAACTTGCACTCCCTGCAATGGAACCACATTCCATGGTGGGATATCTGGCTGGGTGGGAAGGAGGACTGACAGCTCTGACCATAGTTACCAGCAGCTCTTCTCACACACCCCCTTAACACAAACTCCACACAACTCACCTGGGAGAATGCATTGTCTCACACTCTAATTAAATATCCCACAAAGAACTACCACACTGGGTTATGCTGTGTGAAGCACAGGGACACTTTTGGGACTTGTAGCCAAACAAGCGCCAGGACAACACTGTCAGCCATCCTGTCAGCACAGGCACACTACCCCACAGGGAAGCAGAGTCAAAAGGAAGGAAGTATGGGCATGCTGGGAAGGGGGGTGTAGGCAATAGCATGATGGGAGTGGTAGTCACAGCTCAACATCCCCCACCCACATGGCCCGGCAAGCTCACACTGAAGCATGCACACCTCACAGGGAGTGAAAAGCCACTTCTAAGATGTCTGACAATGGTGCTCTGTTGTGGGGAGCACCAGGCCCTGCTGGGAACTGGGCACCAACCAACAGCCGGACACCACTGCCTGACATTCTGAAAGCCAACTTGCACTCCCTGCAATGGAAGCACGTTCCATGGTGGGATATCTGGCTGGGTGGGAAGGAGGACTGACAGCTCTGACCATAGTTACCAGCAGCTTTTCTCACACACCCCCTTAACACAGACTCCACACAACTCACCTGGGAGAATGCATTGCCTCACACTCTAATTAAATATCCCACAAAGAACTACCACACTGGGTTATGCTGTGTGAAGCACAGGGACACTTTTGGGACTTGTAGCCAAACAAACGCCAGGACAACACTGTCAGCCATCCTGTCAGCACAGGCACACTCACCCCACAGGGAAGCAGAGTCAAAAGGAAGGAAGTATGGGCATTCTGGGAAGGGGGTGTAGGCAAAAGCATGATGGGAGTGGTAGTCACAGCTCAACATCCCCCACCCACATGGCCCAGCAAGCTCACACTGAAGCATGCACACCTCACAGGGAGTGAAAAGCCACTTCAAAGATGTCAGACAATGGTGCTCTGTTGTGGGGAGCACACGGCCCTGCTGGGAACTGTGCACCAACCAACAGCAGGACACCACTGACTGACATCCTGAGAGTTAACCTGCACCCACTCCAAGGGTGGCATGCTTCATGATGGGATAACTGGGCTGGGGGGAGAAGGAGGTCCGGATGTCAACCAAATACCACCAATGCTGGCCATACACACACCTACTCTGCAAAAACACATTGCACACGTGGGACCAGTCACTCCCAAAGTAAAAGCCCTGGCAAGATGGCTGACACATGGGCATGAGAAATGATGTGCCTGCAATTCACACCCATGCACTGGCCAACCCAAACACATACACACTCACAGCCATTGCAACTCTATGTTAACACACACTGTCAGGGGATGCAGTGTCCATGGGTGCCCCCTGGCCTGGCTGTGAAGGTGTTTCTTGCAGATGACAACTGTGGAGAATCAGACATACTACATAGCACAAAACACACAGGAAGTCACAGAGACATCATTGACAGGGGACACCTGACAGTGAATGCAATGGACACACCAATATACCGGACACTGTACCATGGTGTCAGTCACACAAGTTGCGGTTGTGAGCTGCATTCCACTCCCACATCGTTCGGCAACATATGCATCCTTCACACAACACACCACTCACTGTCATAGACACTGTAGACACAAGCACCAACCTGGACTGCATTTGAGGAGACATGCTACTCACAGCAGCAGAACTGCAACACACACCACTGGCCATCACTGTCATGAGAATGGAAAAGCCAGAGAGCTGCTGTGCCCAATCCTCATCACCATGGAGGACATTGACAAGATTAATCACGTTTGCACGTACAAAACTCAGCAACAACATCATTAGCTACGTTAACAACATCACTTGTATGAAATGAGACGTGAACTAGGAACCCAGACAACAACACAGATACTCCCAAGAGATCCCAGGCATACCGGACTGTGACCATGTTGTCCAGACACACCAATGTGACGCACAAAGACTGGCAAAAAGGCAACCACACATGGCCCAATCTTGAAAGATATCCTAAGTGGAATTGCACGTATGTCCCTGTTAAAGGACAAATGTGGACAAGGATGACACACCTGTGTCAGGCACGTGATGGCCCTTGAGTAGCAATGGCCATGTACAGCAATCAATACATGAGCTGGTTATGCACACACCTCAACATTCACATTGAAATGCTTCAGGTTGGCAGGACAATGTGCTACACCAATATCAACCTCTGACTGTGACAACTTAGGACAATGCAATGTACAGGCCCGCATCCAGATGTACAGTCACAACTGTCAGGTGTTTGAACCATTGATGCCTGTAGAAACATAACATACATTGTGTGTCTCTTCCAAACACAGGTGATGATGGGGACACAGCAGCAGATGATGAGGAGTCCCTGTCCCAGGCTCCGGTGGCCCCTGAGCTCTCTGGTGTGGAACAGCCTCTGCCCTCCTCGGATGGCGAAGACCTACCTGGCACCTCCGGTGTGAGTCATCATGCAGCACCAGCAGGACCACCATCTGCACCCCTGCACCCACTCCTCCAACATCTGCCAACACACAGACCACCCCTGCCGACACGGACAGACCAAGGACACTGAATGACAACAGCACAGGGACCCCGGCCCACCGTGAAGCAACGGACAACAACCCCAGTACCAACCCCCAAGGGGGCCTAGGGTCACCTGTGCGTGCCACCGCAGGACCCGCACGTGTGGCATGGGGTGGTGGGAGGGGTGGTAGGCAGAGGTCGCTGTTTGCAGAGGGGTCTGGACTGCATGATGACCCACAACTGGTACGCATTGCTGATGCGTACCAGAATAGCACCGGAGAGGTCAGCCAGGTAGTGGGGATCCTCAAGGACATTCAACAGCAGCAGGCTGCCCATCATGCCCGCTTGGACTCCCACATGTCCCGTGTGGAGACACACACGTCTGGCATGGAGTCCAAGTGGGACACATTGGAAGAACTGACAGCGGTGCAGAGGGACATATTGACATTCCTCCGCCAGATTAGCACCAACATGTCCACACCTCCCTGTGTGCCCACAACATCTGGTGCCGCAACAACTGCAACTGCCACAGGGAGGGAGGATGACTCTGGTGGAGAGTCCTCTGCACTGCAGCGGCCTGCACGTGAGGGTCCCCCAGAAAGAAGAGGGGTCGTCCGAGGAAGGACAACTGAGAGGCAGATGGCCATGTACATCCCCCAGGAACCCAACACCTGTTCTGGAAATTCTCCTTTGTGTGCAAACTGTTCACCCTGTCGAATGCAACCCAACTCTCCCACATGACATGGGGAGTTTAAGTTGGACTAATGTATCAGATGACTGTGGACTTTACTCAGGACATTTCTGCTACCAACACTTCCAACTCATCTGTGAACTTTGGATTCCAATCCCAATGTACAGCACCCACCATCCTGTGCACTATCCTCACACATGTATGTAAATAAACTCACTAATACACCATACTTGCCTCTGTTGTGATTCCAACGTTGTTTTTGTCATGGAGATGATGATCTGCTAAATGACACTGTGCATGCTAACTGCTACAGCAAGTTCAACACCGTCATGTGAGTCATGGCGACGTGACACATATGAGGGAGACACACCACTAGGGCAACACAACACATACACACCAGGGCCATCTGACTCATCGCCTACACTGATGTTGCCATGAAATACAGTGGAATGCACAGACACCACACCTATTCAGAGTCTGTGTTAACTAGCCCACAGGTGCAGTAAGCAAATGTCAGTCAGATGTGTGCCCACAGACAACGCACATCCCAAAGTGAAGCACAGGTTTATTACACATTTGCAACATGTTGTTTCCACTACGGATGCAAGGTAATCCCACGTGGCAGTGGCCACACAGTCACCAAGTGTTGAAGAAATAAAGTCCAGGGGTGTGTGGCACATCACCTGTAGGGAAACGACTGCTTCCACCCTGGAAGTTGAATCTTGGTGTCGGGGGATCACAGTTGACCAAACAACTCTGAAAGTACCCTGTGAAGGACAGACATGACACACAGTCAAAAGCACTGAAGAACAGGACAGAACTGCAATACTCATGCCCAATACATGTCACAAGATACCTACACAAAACCAAGTTAGCATGTCAACACTGTTGGGGAGTACAGACTACCTGTAAGGACACATCGCTGCACGCATCCAGTCAAGTAGCACATGGCCACACTCAAACAGCAACAGAGCACCACCAACACATATCATGCAAACTCAAATCATTGACATAACATCTCTGTATACTCACATTCAGCTGAAGAAGTTGTTGATGAGCTGTGTGCGGACATCACCCTCATCATCATCATCACTGGCATCGTGGCCCAGGCCAGGATCCTCCACAGGTGGCGGATGTTGGTCATCGTCATCCAGGATGAGAGGCAACTCCTTCTGCACTGCCAGGTTGTGTAGCATGCAGCAGATGATGACAATCTTGCACACCTTTGCAGGGGCATATGGGAGGGCCCCTCCTGTCTTGTCCAGGCAGCGAAAGCGGCTCTTCAGGAGACCAAATGTCCGCTCGATCACTCTCCTGGTCCGACCATGTGCCTCATTGTAGCGCATCTGGGCTGGTGTCACAGGGTTCCTGAGGGGTGTCAGCAACCACGGCATGTTGGGGTATCTGGAGTCACCTACATACAGACAATTGCACATTAGCTGAGTTGGAAAAGAGGGTGGAATACAACATTGCAGAACACACACAATGGTACAAAGTCAGTACACACCGACAAGCCAGGCACGCTGGTTCTGCATCTGTGACATCATCCTCGGGATGCGACTACTCCTCATTACGTAGGCATCGTGTGCAGAACCGGGGAAACGTGCACACACATGTGAGATGCTCATATCTGCAAGACATACCACCAGAGCATTGATAGAATGGTAATGTTTCCTGTTCCTGTATGCCTGCTCATGTGCCTGTGGTGGTACCAAAGCCACATGTGTCCCATCAATGGAGCTGATGACATGTGGCATCCTCCCCAGGGCATAGAAGTCACTCTTGACATCAGTGAGTTGTTGACGTTTAGGGAAATAGATGTACTGGTTCAAGTATCTCAACATCGCCTCCAAAACATCGTGTAGCACACGGCTAAACATGGTCTGTGACATCCCACCAGCAGATGCCACAGTGTGTTGAAAGGTACCGGTGGCAAAGAAGTATAGGGCTGCCATCACCTTCACCTTGGGGGTCAGCGCTGCAGGGTATGGCCGGCCAGGTTGCAAATGTGGGGCCAACCGCCCCGCCAATTCCTCAATCAGCGGCCTGTTGAAGCGGTACCGTCGGATGCAGTCACGTTCAACCATGGTTGCAAGGTCAGGGAATGGTCTATGGACAGCTGGTGCCCTGCAGTGCATAGGTGAACAAAGAAAAATTGTCAGTCACCCCACATATGTGGCATTGACCATACTCAATATCACATGATACATCATTACGAGACACAAGTACTTGATGTGTGTGCCGTTCTGTATGGACATATATGGCACCTACATGGCCATCATCTAACATCTCATTTCAACATGTGTTGACAACAAGTTCCAGGTTGTGCTATGGGAAATCATTAGGCTGTGTCACAGTACCCATGTACTGCTGTCACGTTCCAAACACACACCACAGTGACAAGTGAGGACAGATGTGCCCCAGGCATCACAGCTCTTTGACAGGTAGATTCCCAGGGACCATGTATTGCCACATGGACACTGGCATGACATGGCGTATCATGTACACGTCAGCAAAACAACCATGACTCCCACAGGTAGTGGCCCCTGTTGCCTCTGCAGGACAGACATGGACGTCTGTGACACACACACGCACAACATCAAAGTCGATGCACAAACAACGTGGATGTGGAGACTGTCTCCCATTGTGCACATGGAATCAGAGACATCTGAAACACAACATGCACACAGACTGTGGAGGGCCATCACAATTGTGGCAATGGGTCACCCTGTGACGTACATACCATCCCACATGGGACTCAGGGTGTATGTGACATAACATACACATACACAACCTGGAAATGTGACCATGTCACATGCTCTGAACTGAACCGTTGCACATCACAGTGGTCATGTGCACAACACACAAAGGATTCTGTCCCCATGAATACGTGCACAGCCTGGGAGTGGCTGCCCCCAAGTGCCACCCAACAAACCACATGTTGACCCCCATACACACACAGGTAATGCAGCCTTACATGCCTTAGGATACAGTGTGGACAGGCTGTGGTGTTGTAGGTGTGCCCCTGAGTCCCTGGCAAGTAATTGTGGCTGGCATACGTTCACCAGTGACAACCATGGTGACATATGCGAGTGACTTGTACAGGGACGCGTCGTACAGCAATGGACTGATCCGTGTGCACGCATTGGCCATTGCATATGATGTGGACGGATGCGTGTTGTGTTTCGAAATACGCGTCGTACAGCAATGGACCGGTCCGTGCGCACGCATTGGCCATTGCATATGATGTGGACGGATGCGTGTTGTGTTTTGAAATACGCGTCGTACAGCAATGGACCGATCCGTGCGCACGCATTGGCCATTGCATATGATGTGGACGGATGCGTGTTGTGTTTCGAAATACGCGTCGTACAGCAATGGACCGATCCGTGTGCACGCATTGGCCATTGCATATGATGTGGACGGATGCGTGTTGTGTTTCGAAATACGCGTCGTACAGCAATGGACCGATCCGTGCGCACGCATTGGCCATTGCATATGATGTGGACGGATGCGTGTTGTGTTTCGAAATACGCGTCGTACAGCAATGGACCGATCCGTGCGCACGCATTGGCCATTGCATATGATGTGGACGGATGCGTGTTGTGTTTCGAAATACGCGTCGTACAGCAATGGACCGATCCGTGCGCACGCATTGGCCATTGCATATGATGTGGACGGATGCGTGTTGTGTTTCGAAATACGCGTCGTACAGCAATGGACCGATCCGTGCGCACGCATTGGCCATTGCATATGATGTGGACGGATGCGTGTTGTGTTTCGAAATACGCGTCGTACAGCAATGGACCGATCCGTGCGCACGCATTGGCCATTGCATATGATGTGGACGGATGCGTGTTGTGTTTCAAAATATGCGTCATACAGCAATGGACCGATCCGTGCGCACGCATTGGCCATTGCATATGATGTGGACGGATGCGTGTTGTGTTTCGAAATACGTGTCGTACAGCAATGGAACGATCCGTGTGCACGCATTGGCTATGGACTGACATGGTAACGGACGCGTATTCGAAGCTTGTACGAGTCGGATGCAGTGAATTCAGTTGGCCACCCACAACAATGTTGCAAATTCATGGGTGTCATCAAGTTGAAATTTTGAAGGATGCTGTAGGCGTGTATAAGTGGTGCAATTCCATGGATTGGCCAGATTCAGAAGATGCAAACGACTTGGACCTATCACTTTGGACACATGGGACAGTATCTGCCTCTGCAGCACACATATAATGCTGGCTGTTCCCCTGAGAGCTCACTTGCCTGCACTACATGCTCCAGGACGACATCTGCCACTACCACTGCTGCTGTCTCTGCATCCTCTGGCTACTGCAATGGCACGTAGTGTGGAGAGAGCCCCAGCCTTCAGCACTGAGGAGAACCAGGCCCTGCTGGACAGCCTCCTTCCACAGTACAGCAATCTGTATGGGAAACCAGGGCAGCAGGTGAGTGTGCAGTCCACTGCCTTACTAATTGTGCATGTTGTCTGACTAGCAAGACTTACATTGTGTACACCAGTGGCTAGCATGCTCACTGAGTAGTTGTCACCCCCCAAAGTGTGTAGTTACATGCACTGAACAGGTATAGTGCAGTAACAGTGCATTCCAACAAGGTTTGACTTCCGAGGCAATGATACCATTTAGTAACTGCTGGACAACTGTTCATAGCCATAGTTGCACTACCTGTGTACATCATATGCCCCTGTGATTGAGACATGTATATCCAACTGTGTGATGCACGGATATGTTGCATGTGTAGTAATGGCCTTTTCACTTTGTCATCCTCACAGGTTGATGCCCACCAGAAGCAGGAGATCTGGCCGACCATCGCCCGGGCAGTACGATCTGTGGGGGTCTACAGGCGCAGGATCCGCAACTGCCAGAAGAGGTGGCAAGACCTTCGTGGCTGGACCCGGAGGATCGCAAGGGTCCAGCTGAAGCTGTCGCCTCCTCGCAGGAGGGGCGGACACCGGACGCTGACTCCCCACATGCTCCAGATTCTGGCGGTGGTCTTCCCTGACCTAGATGGGCAGCTGAAGGCCAGACAGCAGCAAGGAGGGGGTAAGTGCGAGCCTTTTCTGGGTACTATGACTAACATGCTCTATGCACTCCTTTAGCCTGGTTCCACTTCCACAGTACGACTGTCTTGTCGTCCTGGACTCATGTCCCTCACTTGTGTCATGCCCCCTCCTCATCTGATACACAGGTGTGGCCCTTACAGTCTGTGACTTAGGTCACTTGGGTACTGTGTACTTGCAGTTACCTGTGGTTCAAGTTGGGGACAGCATCAGTTACAGGAACTTTGTTGTGGGCTGCATGGGTGGTACAATTGCTCACCCAATGCCTGTGATCTGACATGTACTCTGGGTATGGCTTTAATATGTGTTCCAATTGCTGCTCTGACTCACCACATGTCTGGGGTATGTGCCACACACCCATGCTGCAGCAGAGACCAAGGTAGGAGCATCAGGAGTATGTACATCATGTGTGTGACACATGCATAGCCACCTGCCTAGTGTTCAGGGTTATACCATGTTGCACATGGACCAGGACTGTAATGCCTACTCCGGACATCGAAGGCACTCTGTTCTCCCACTCCCGTGTGTCAGCATACATATTGGGCATTGTGAAGAGTGCACTCAGGTGTCTGCCTCTGTGTCACCGTGGTGTGGCCTTGCTTTTTGGACTCCTGGAGTGTTTAACAATTTGGGGTGACCAGCCATCTGAGTTGTGACTATAGGATCTGCACATTGGTTAATGCATAGGTCTCTGATCCCTTGACTGTGCACAATGGTGTATGAAACATTGAGGTGCAGGCAGCTTTGGTTCATTCTCATCAGACGGTGAAGTGCTCATGTGTATGGATTTGTGTTTGCAGTCACTCAAATGTCTCATTTGAATGACGTGGGATCATCTTAGTCCTCATGATGTGGGTGGCCAGGGGTGCACATGTGCACCTGTTAGCTACAGGGCTTGCATTCCCAAAACTTCCATGATTGTGACACAGTGCAGACTGGTGTTGTGTGTATGCACTGCCCCTGTGACAGGAGACAGTTATGACTGACTTGCCAGACAGGCCTGTGCCATAACATTCAACTTGCGAAGGGTGATCCAGCAGTAGTGTGATATGTCCTGCATGCACACCATTGTCGCATTGTCTATCAGGACATGAGGACCTCATTGTGTCTGGTGATGGAACCAAAACCCGCATAGCGACAGAGACTCTGCCCATCACTTTTCCTGACACATGTACTGAGTCAGTGGCAGGAGATGGCATGTGTTTGGAGTGACACATTTCCATATGTTCTCTTGGATGTCCAACAACTGTGTATGTGGTGCATGTGTGCACATATGATTAGTCGCATACAACATGCACCAGACAGATGGGTGCATGGACAGGTAAGATATGAGTGGCATGAATGACTGTCAGGCAGACAATGGGCTTCTTCAAATCAGTGTCAGCACTTATTGCAATGTCTAGCGAATGATGGCAGGGCTTGCTCTGTGATGTGCTGTACTTACTGTGGTGTGTGTGGTCAGTACAGGTGACTAATGTTTCTCTGTTTATCCTGATTGTTTGCAGATACATCCACGGCCACAGGAGGAGACAGCTCCATGGACCAAGAGGAGCGGCAGAGCCAGACTGGGTCCACTGCAGAGGAGACCGAGGGACCCAGTGGCACGGAGGGTGAGGGGAGCCACACTGAGGAGACCTCAGCTACGACCACCTCGGCTGAGGAACACAGCACTTCCAGTGAGGACTCCCTTGTGGAGGCGGGTGTCAGCAGACCACAGACAAAATTGAGCAAGTCTGTCCCCGCCACCACCACCATCTGCACCCTCCCATCTGATCCCATCCCACATGTCCGTGGAGGCTCCCGTGTAGGGGAGCGTGTCTCCTTCGTGCCAGGCACTGCACCCCCTGCCTCTGTCTCCCCTGCTGCCCTGAGTGTGGAGTCTGTGGACTTGCTGAAACAGATTCTTGTAGGGCAGACATCAATGCTGAGTGTCCTCCATGCACACACGGGTCTGTTGACACAACTGGTGTCATTCATGGGGGGCATGTCATCTGGCATGTCTGCCCTACATCGGACCAATCAGTCCATGGCCTCCTCACTGACGGCAGCAGTGTCCCTCCTGCAACAGTCCCTCACCCCTCCTACCTCTGCCCCATCCACAATCCCCAGCACCCTACCTGTCCCAAGCACACACACACCAGCACAGGCACGCACCAGCACAGACACAAGCAGCACACAGACACACACGCCAAAATCCAAACGCACACGCACGCACAGTCAGGGGACTGATACCTCACTCACAGGGGATGGGGCCCAGACACATATACACACATCCACGAGCACTGCACAGTCCTCAGATACCTCTCCCTCCAAAACCCCTTCCCTTGCCTCACCTGCAACCCCCCCTCCCAGAAGCTCTTCCCCTGTGAGCTTGGCCTCTTCCCCACAGATCCATCTGAGCCAACGTACAGGCGGAAGAGGTGACCACCACACACAGAGGGGAGTGCCCCTCACACCCGGACACCCTCCCCCAGGCACAGGCAGACTGAGGACCCCATTAGGAAGTCCCCCGGACCAGGAAGGGCAAGACCCCACCACCACCACCACGCAGCTCCACCACGCAGTCTCTCTCCTCCATCCCCCAGGCCACCACTCCACAGGTTCCCCCGCCACACCCTGCCCCAGGTTCCCCCACACACCGATACCGCATCCCCAAACTGCTTAGGCCCTCCCCCTACCACTTGCTCTTCCACCCCCAACCCAGACGCTCGGCCTGTTTGTGCCACTGGTGTGGAGACCGGGTCCCCCCTCTGTCCTGCCCACCTCATCTGCCCCCTTCCACTCCCTTGGAGTTATGCGCTGCAGTGGAGTCCACAACCACCCCATCTGACTTGGGCACTGCAGTGGGGACCCAGTCCACTCCATCTGACCGGCCCACTGCAGTGGTGCCATCACCCACACCATCTGACTTGTGCCCTACAGTGGTGCCGGCCCCCACTGAGTCAGACACCTCCACTGCAGTTGCCGGTGACACTCCTGCACCCACCACCCCTTCACTGCCTCCTTCTGGCATCCCCTGATCCTGTCCCTGCGGTGCCTGGTCTGCCCCCTGTATGCCCCTCCGAGGGGGATGTACCCTGTCCATACCAGTGCAGGCAAGCAATGGGTGACAAGTTGTCACATGTCACCCTGTTCGGACTGTGAATGTGGACTGGCCATTGGCCTTAGTTTCTTTTGGACTTCCAATTTTTCTTTCACATTGGCTGAATAAAGCGTCTTTTTGTTTACTAGTGGTTTTGCTTTTGTTGTACATGATGTAGATGAGTATCATCATGCATTTGCTGTTGTAATAGTGTTCAGATCAGGAAAATGAAGTGTTCCTGTGATGGACTCCATGTGGTCCATGGGATATGTGTCCTAATCTAGTCTGGATCCATAGCATCCTTTGCTGCAGTCTGAGGGTGTAATGTTCAGCCTTTGACACAGGGATGTACGTTTTGCATTTGTAATTTAACATCTGTGGCTTACACTCATGCACATCTGGTGGGCTTACCACTGTTCAATGTTTCTATTTCCCTGACTGTGTGCCCATCTCCACTGGACATGCAGTTTAGCACATCAATGTTGAAGGACTCATCTGTGTATACAGTGCAACTTGCTTGACACGTGTTTTGGGTATATGCAGATGACTGAAGTGACACTCCCGTACCCAGGCTGATGTGAGCAGAGCCTTCAGTGTGTTGTAATTGTTGACTCACTGACCGAGTGTTCTGCTGACATGTTTGAGTCGTGCACAGACAAGGTTTGGCACAGTGGACCTTCCACAGGAGTGGAGTGCCCTCATGGCAGTGTGTAATCCCGTGACATTGCCTGGGCCCTTGTTGTGTGTTGTGTAAGCATGTCTGTGTGTGTTCCCTTCCCTTTTCCTACACAGGCTATGTCCCTACGGATGTTCCTGTTTGTGATGCTTGCTGAGTTGTCCTGTGTTCATCGAGCATCTTGGACCTGGTTTCTCCGTGATGTGGGTGCATGGCAAACTAATGTTCATCAGGTTGTCATCCCTAGTTGTCTTTGTTGTCAGGGCTGGGGATGTGGGCAAACGCAGATGGGACACAGTCAGGATTCCCCTTGGCACTTGTTGGTTACACAAGTCATGTAATTTACAGTTTGTGGTAGCTTTCAGTGATTGTGACACGTTGTGTGTGTGACTGCTGCCACTCCTCAGGGTCAGAGCTGCAATGTTGGAAGTTGTCTACGTGTGTTCTTTGTGGGTCACCTTGGCTTCTTCATTGGTGTGTGACTGTGGCCGGGATCCCATTGATTGGGGTGGATTTCACGTCATGCCCATGTACCGCGTACTGTGCAGTGTGTCAGACATTCACGAGTCTTGTTGACTGGCCATGTGTGATGGGTTTCTGCACCTTAGTTCCCACCACCACCCCTGGGATTGTCATGGGTGCATGTGCAATGTCACCAGTCCATGTGAGCTTCACTGCTGCACATTGGTGGAGATCAAGGTGTGTGGTGTTGAGTGTGTGCAAATGTGAGTTGTTGCACGGCTAGACCCCTACCTCCATATTGGCCTTGGCTGACAGGCCGTGCTGATTGATTTGTGCTTGTGTAGGTGTGATGGTAGTTTGTTGCTCAGGACACATGGCTGTGGTTCACAGTGTGAACGACATCTACCTTTGTCATCACAGTGGGATTATCATGCAGGCTAGTGTCACCACAATGTGGGGTCCCTGGGGGTAGTGCTGTGGTGGGTCTGTCTCTTGGGTTCACTGACAGAATATCGAAAACAAAATATTGTGTGGACAGAATATCGTGTCCAAAATATCGAGGACAAGAATATCGAGTAGGTAAGTGCAAATAGATGCAAGTGTAAGTGCAATTTACTATTCTTAACTCCAGCTCTACGCACCTTAAAGATATATATATCGTCAAAGTACATATATGTGGAGTTATATATAGTAAAACTTTACTTACCCATAAAAAATGACCATCACGATATTCTTGTCCTCGATATTTTTGACACGATATTGTGTCCGACGATATTTGTGTTTTCGATATTTTGTCCACCCACCGTCTCTTGCTGTGTTAGTTGCTGTTCCTACAAGCTTGTGTGACATGTGTAATTTGGGCTCCCTCTCATCTAACAATGCCTGATTGCCCACATAGGGGAATCCGATCCATGAGTTACTTTTGTATGGCACTGTATACACATCTGTGTAATTGGAATTCAGGCCTCCTCATGTGTTGTGTGGTTGCCTGGGGACACTGGCACACCCCCATCACCTGTTGTGTTTGATATGCAGTGTGAGGCTGCCTGTTTGTGTTTGTGCATCTGCACCACTGCATTGGCATATCTTTATGTGCCATTGCCTGTATGTTGTTTGGAGGATTTCCCCTGCTGTCCCTGGGACTCCTAGGTCATCAGTCAGCACAATAATCATGGTTTGTATGTCCCATTGCTGCCATGGTATGGTATTTGTTCACCTCACATCTACAGTCTCCACAGGATATCTACATTTGTGTGTCCATTAGTGCAGATATGTGGGTCTGCATTATGATGGTCACGTCTGTCATTGTGTAATTGATAAATGGAGACAATGTCAGCCCCCATGGATGATGTTTGTCTGCACATGGCCAAAGGTATGTTTTATTTGCACTGCACTGTTTGCCTCACCCAATCTAAGTTGCTATGGGACACAACCACTACTTTGCCAATGATGTGTTTGTTGTTCTGTGACCAGGAATCATCCATGCTGTTTGGCAGTTGCAGCTTTTTCCATGACAACACTTACCTTTTGGTCACTGTGATGATGGGGGTTTGGACCCCATTGCCACAATGTTCAAAATCTGCTTCAGCTATGGACCCCACACTTACCTTTTGGTCACTGTGATGATGGGGGTTTAGGCCCCATTGCCACATTGTTCAAAATGTGCTTCAGCTATGGACCCCACACTTACCTTTTGGTCACTGTGATGATGGGGGTTTAGGCCCCATTGCCACATTGTTCAAAATGTGCTTCAGCTATGGACCCCACACTTACCTTTTGGTCACTGTGATGATGGGGGTTTAGACCCCATTACCACAATGGTCATGGTCTGCTTGCATTGTGAAGGGCACACACATGTTTGTGTGACACATGTGATAGGGGGTCACATTGTATGTTCAATGTCATGTTCAGTGTTGTAGGCATTTGACACAGACTACACACTCTTGTCATGATGTTGGGGGGATGTCTTTTGCTGACATTCCTTATGTTGGAGTATGCTGGTTGTGTCATGCATTACCCGGCCTATGAGTGGGGATTGTGGTAGTGGTAGGCATCCAGCCCCCCATGAGTAGGGGTGGTGGTAGTGGTAGGCATCCATCCCCCTATGAGTGGGGATGGTAGTAGTGACAGGCATCCAGGCCCCCATGAGTAGGGGTGGTGGTAGTGGTAGGCATCCAGCCCCCCATGAGTAGGGGTGGTGGTAGTGCTAGGCATCCATCCCCCTATGAGTGGGGATGGTAGTAATGGTAGGCATCCAGCCCCCCATGAGTAGGGGTGGTGGTAGTGGTAGGCATCCATCCCCCTATGAGTGGGGATGGTAGTAGTGACAGGCATCCAGCCCCCCATGAGTAGGGGTGGTGGTAGTGCTAGGCATCCAGGCCCCCATGAGTAGGGGTGGTGGTAGTGGTAGGCATCCATCCCCCTATGAGTGGGGATGGTAGTAGTGACAGGCATCCAGCCCCCCATGAGTAGTGGTGGTGGTAGTGGTAGGCATCCATCCCCCTATGAGTGGGGATGGTAGTAGTGACAGGCATCCAGCCCCCCATGAGTAGGGGTGGTGGTAGTGCTAGGCATCCAGGCCCCCATGAGTAGTATACTCGTTATATTATCAGGAAGGGGTTGTCATGGTCATATATGTGTGCATCCTCATAGGCATCCATAGGCGGTGCAAGGCCTGTGGTCTTACCACGGAAGGCAGGAACTTTGATCTCTTGGGTCGTACATACACAGCACACCATCATACTAACTGCAACACTAAGGAGGTTATATACGCAATAAGGTGCCCCTGCAATAGGATCTATGTTGGCTAAACGAAGCAAAAGGTTAAGCAACGCATCTAGCAGCATTGCAGACGGATTAGATGTGGGACACAAGGGGCACCTCTGGTGGAACACTTTCATGAACAAAAACACTCAGTGGAAAGTCTAAGGTGATGAGTCATTGAGAAAGTGACACGAGACCCAAGAGGAGGAGACATGGAATCTAAACTTAACACCAGGGAGTGTAAGCGGATACATGTCTTGGATTCAGTAAGTACTGGTTTAAACGAGGTTGAGGAAATGAATAGGCAAACTGGCCTTCTGATATATATCTGATACGTAACTTATTTTTGCCCTTAACCTGCCATGAATTACCTATTTATACTACCCCTTAGTTATGCGACCTTTTTTGCGAACTGCCACCACCATTAAAATGACATAACCGGGTCGCAGGTAATTGACTGCACCGTGGTTTTCCAACCATTCGATTCAGCAAGGGGTCATGTTTAGAGGGACATGCTTCTGACATACACAACCCTGCTGCAGGTCCAGGCTCATGCGCCACTTTGTAATATTGTGAATGTATATGTTAAATCAATCATAGGCCCCAGTCACACCTTTTTATATGACCCTCTGACATGTGCTAGTCTAACCTTCTTTTTCTGTGAGGGGGACCAGATGTCAAAAAGGCCACCACATTTTCATTTACATGTGCAAAATCCCTAATGTTCTTCTCAACCCGCACTACCACGAGCGGGTGTTACACATCTCTCTAGTGATTGTTTTGTTCAATTCGGGGCGTGAGTAGTCATTTGCCACATCGTTGAGCCCTTACACTCTATATGATGGAACAGAGGTTAAGATGGCTGCCACGTTTCTAGTCACGGGCGTCAGACCTCTTTTGACCATGTGACACTGTCACATGATGTAAGCACTGATCTATAGAATTCCGAATTTCCAGCCACGGCTCACATTATCACGAGCCTCTGCTAGACATGAGTCTCTCAGGAAATTTTATTTCTTTCACTTGGGGCTGCGGTAGTAAGCATCCGCTGCACCGCACTGCTTCCATACTCACGTGATCCTGACGGGGCAACAGAGGTCCAGATGGCTGCCACGTTAGCACACACGGTCAGCAAACCTCAGATGGACATGTGACATCGTCACGTGGTGTCCCAGCAATCCATTTAAGCAGGGAACACCGGCCGCAGCTCACTTGACCGTGAGTTAGTGAGAGACACTCGAGGATACAGGTAAGGAGACTATGACTGTTGTTGGGATGCGGGTAGGCGGGAGCATGTAGTTTTGCACCGCTGAGCGCTTAGTTAATTAGTTTTATATCCATGTTGCCTCCAGTATTTAAGGAGGTTTGGGAAGCAAGTACTGATGGACTTTGGCATCAATACATGATGATCTCTAAGGACTGAATACTACTAACATTTTGAACCCACTACCTCCTGGAGGCCGACGAGCACATCCAGACGGGTGAGTTTCTAAGACCGTACATTGAGGGGTCATCTTTGGGAGTCCATGTTTGGACTTGTTTTTATTAAAGGAAGAGGAGTACACTTAGGGGCTCATTACGATGCCGGACGGAAGGCCATACGTGCTGGTGGCGGTGGCGGAAAACCGTCAAGTCATCCGCCCCAGGTGCGGTCATTGCGACCAACAAATCTCAATGGACCCATAGAGGCTATTTCCCATCCGCCGCAGCCTGTCAGGCTCCGCACATTTTTTGCATACGCAAGGGTGGTGGACGGAGCCAACAGGGCAGGTCCGGCGTGCAGAAACACGTTCCGTCCGCCAAGCAAATCACGATGTTGCAGACAGCCCTTCCCACAGCCCCGTAAAATCCACCACGTTGCGGATGGCGGAAATAAAACATCGAAGAAGAAGAGCCGATACTGTACCCATCTAAACCCCCAGACCCACCATGGATCCTGCACTACAGGCCTTCCCGCTGCACTACCTGGTGCACCTCCGGCACACAAGACGCCGCTGCGCTCAACAGCAGAGGTACGTACCAGACATCTCCACGCATGCAACCCCTGAACAACTACAACTCCCAGCAAGCGTGGCGGCACCACGACAAATGTGGCAACCTGCCAAATGGAAAGTGCGAGGCCGACCCAATCCTCACGAGTGACCCTCGGTGCCCCTGAAGGCAATTGGGGCCAATGCCGAGCCCCGCAGTTACAGAGCGCGCACACCGCAACATCTAAACATGTACGCCGAAGGCACCCATTGGCTGATGGCCCATCCGCATTGTGTGTGCCACACCATGGAGGCCCAGAAGCTGCGACCGCAACCCTGCAACATTCAAGTGGGGCCAATGCATGTCATTGCTGCGGATGCCAGCTACCGCGTATGCGAACACATACTGCATTTGCATTGGGGCCCTGACTATTACATCACACATCACAACTCATTTGCCTAAAGTGACTGGTGCACCCCATTGGCAATGTTGTGGGGCACGAGGCCCCCATGCATATCGAGTAACCACACAGACCCCGTACATGCATAGAAGAACTGGCCCAGGGCACTTGCGTCCTGACCCGTTTGTTGGCAGGGTCACAGGTCCAGTGACGCTTGTGCTGGGTGGCTGTGGAGTGGGGGGTAAGTGAGCCCTCTGGGAGTGGCTGGCACATCATAACAACTAGAACAGGAACCAGCTGGTCACCACACTGTGAAGGGCTGAGAGTGTGTGACCTGTGAGCCAAGTCCGCACACCCATGGAATGTCCAAGGAAAGGAAAGTGAAATTACATACATAGCCATGCCCCATGGCCAGCATGGACTCAAATGAGGGAAGGAGTCAAAAAGGACAAAGGTCTCCCGCACGGTACCAATGTTGTGTAAGGAAACATCCAAACTGTGAACCACGCCTGAATATCCCTTGACATGGGACTGGCGTCTCTTGGCCTGGGGTCGAATTGTGAAGGGTCAGTGGCGTAGGCAGACAATCAGAGTCGTCCATTGTCTGCTAATCAGACATACGTGTAATCCCTAGCACACCCAACACACCTACTGGTGTGGCGTGCAGTGTGCCTAGCTGCCATTGCCTGTTCCCACACACGTCATAGGAGTGCACATGTGGAACAAACAAATATACCTCTGACCGACATCATCGGCCATTGTCAGCCATGTGGGCATGGATACACAATCCATGTGCATTTGTGCCTCATTCAGGTGAACATTGCAATGTCTGTGACGCAAATCCCACATACACTCACGCAGGACTGACCCCATAATGTCCACATGTGTCTGTCCACCGTGCCGTACATCCATGTCGCATTGTCCAGATGACACTCACTGCCCTCATACTGCAATGTTGTTGTGAATAGGGGGACTAAAGTTTGCGGCTGTGCAGTGACAGCAGCTACATGCAACTCAGCACTGAAACTGGGAAACACAAGTGCTGTGCCATCTAACCACACGGCAGCTCATCCTTGATATAGCAGTGTACTATATGTCATACACATCGACTTCATTGGATGTTGTAGTGTCAGTATGGCGAGTGAGCGAAGAAAAACAATGTCTGAATGCAGGTCACATGTGCATTTCAGGTGACCATGAGTCCTCCCTATGTTGTGGTTGTGTGAGTCTCTGGGTAAGCTGTTCACCACAACTCATCTATAACTCAGCTCATGCTCGTGTACCCTGACATACATAGGAGGAGACCACCCATCCTTCGACCTGGCCCCGACCTGGCGACGATGGAGGACATCAAAATCATCCGGAAATACCATTTGGATAGCCGCACACTACGGAACCTATGTGCCCAGCCGGAGCCCCATGTGAAGCCCAAAAGAATACATCCGGCTGCATTGTCTGCTACAGTGAAGGTTATGGCTGCACTGCATTTCTCCGCTACTGGGTCTTACCAGTACACTGTAGCCAGCACCGGTGGGATGTCACAACCCAAGATCAGCATGGTGGTGCGTGACGTCCTGTCAGCATTGATGCTTTACAAGGCCAGACATGTCCACTTCACGAGGAGGGATGAATTGGCAGATGTGAAGGGGGAGTTCCATAACCTGGGAGCACACCCGGTTCTAGCGGGTGGGCCAGGCCCACCCAAACATGATCTGTGGCCCTGGCAGTGACGGCACGAAGGCCAGGAGTAAATGGCCACATTCAGGTGAAACGTTCCTCCAAACGTTGATTATCTTCCTGTTCTGGGAGTTGCGGATGTGGGCCTGAGCCCTGTCCCACAGGCACCCCCAATCACACATCTCCATTCAGAAAGGTGGGCTGTGTCCGCGCCTACTCGTGCAGCTGAAATTATGGCATGGCAAAAGGGGCAATATCCTCTCTTTTGCACTGGGTAACCTTAACTGAACTGCTGTGTGGATATCTCCTTTTCAATTCCACAGGGAGAAGAAAAGTTTATTTCTCCGGATTCACCTTACCTGGCCACTGCAGCTGCTTATCAGATCGGGCAGTGAGTAGGAACCGAGCAGGTGAGAGAATGTCTGGCTATTTGTTCTTCACAAAATCATCTGTGAAGGCCCAGCAAGACACATACTTCCTGTATACTTCATTTAAACATTTTGTAGCTCAATCAAGGCTCTGCCACGGATGTAAGCCAACGATACAAATGTCCAGATAACTGGTGAATTATGATCCTGCCAATCCTTTGTCTGTTGGTAGCTTTGAAATGCTGATAAACTGCATCTGATGTGTATAGCTCAGTGAGTTACTGCCTTTGTCACAGCGATATTTGTGCAACTTGCAGTTCCGAAGTTACAATCCTATCATAGGACAGGGACCTAGGAACTGTCATCAAAGAGCCGCATGAGAACCTGAATTAATAGTCAGAACCTAGCTTTATTTCTGAGTTGTAACATAGTCATAACTTCCCCAGTCTTTCATCATTCGAATGTTGCCATAAAGGGTTTGTTGGGGCAGATATACACCTTCATCTGCAAAGCCAACCCCTAACCACTGGGGTGTGCATTAAATCCTGAGTTAGTGCTTCTCCAGACCAAACGCCCTTAAAAAGCCTGCCCACCAGTATGGATGACATGTGATTCCCACACCTTCTAATCCTCATTGTCTTTCGTGACATTCCCTGTAGACTGATACACTTACATACTTGCATGATTGAGTGTCTCTGTACAATGTCTGCGTGATGTAAAGTACTGTCACACCCTACACTGATGTCAGTAGCGCCATACAACAAATGAAATGCACATGAGAGAGTGGCTATGGAGAGATGAGGTACGCTGGACGAGGGTGGCAGTGAGGGAATCTGAGGAGGAGGGCATGAGTGAGAGCCTGAGAAGTGTCACTTGCCTGATACTCCCACCCCAGGAAACCTCCTCCTCCCATCAGGAGGACCTTTTATGGAAAAAACACACTTATTGAGAGTGATAACATCTAGAAAGAGAATTTGGAAGGAAAGAATGCGTTTCACTGGCCCTTGTAAAACTGAGGAGAGATAAAGGAGGGCCCTGAAGCAGGCCTGGCGAGAGATATAAGTGACAAATCGGGCCCGCAGTGGCCCACCCGAATGCCTCGTTGGCCCACCCAAATCAAAACTCCGGGAGCCAGGCCTGCCTGGGAGGCATCCCAAATGTTGATGGGAGCCATTGATGGTACCCACATTGGCCTCGTTTCCACCACAGGCAAGTGAACACATCTATAGGAACCGCAAACACTGCCACTCCATCAACGTGCAAGTGGTATGACAGGCGGAGCAGATCATCTCACACGTGTCTGCAAAGTATCCGGGGTCGGCACATGACTGCTACATCTGGAGGACCAGAGACATCCCCCCAGCTCACAACCCACACATGCCCAGTGACGATGACAGTGGTGAGGAAGAAGGCCTTGACCAGCGTCAACAGCTCATCGTCAACTACTTCCGTTGAGTGTGAGTTAACAATGAGCGACTATGACTGTGTCTGTGTGCCTTGCTGTTGTCTCACAGACTTTGAGAATTGTTGCTGAGATTTTGTACACATACTGGACTATGCACAGGATTTGAGAACTTGGGCATGCAGGGACTGAGCACCCCGAAGCACCCCCATGCACAGGACACCATTGCCAAACTGCCAAACTGCCTCACTAGCTCTCCTACTCACTCAGAGGTATTCAAGCGCCTGTACACAAGTAGACAAGTTGAAGACAAGAAACGGTTTCAAATGTGAAGTTTTTACTACAGTGTCAAAGCATGCAACATACGTGCCACAACAGGTTGAGAATGCATGACTACCTAAACAGTAACCACAGTGACATATCCATTTAACATGAAGCAAGATGTCGCATCAATAATCCCTCTGGTAGTAGACCCACGAGCATATCCCCCCACCCCTTGCAGGAAGGAGTTGTATGGGATGTCCCTGGTCTATGGGCTTTGTCAGCAGACCCCATTACTCAGCCTATATATGGTGAAATTTACATCACATTTGCTGTGTCGCTCTCATCACTGGATGGATCCCTCTCCAAGTGTGGGGCATCTAGCCCGCCCTCCCATGACATCTAGAAGGCACCCGTGTTCTCTAGCAGCTGTGAGACTTTGTTGATTCGGGGTGCTAGGGCCAGACCAGAACAGAATGACAAGGGACAATGTTCTCCGACCACGGACAGAATGTTCAGACAGTACTCCCGGACCGTGCAGAGAACAAGCTCTGTGGACACTTCTCATGTGACAGACAGATACTAAGGTACTTGCAGGGCACAAGTCCTATAAAAAGAAGTGGGGGGACTGACCAAGTAAGACAAAATGCAAATGACCTCACAACGTCACGACGTAGCGCCATGAAAGAACTAAAATAGTGCGACTGAAATTATTTGTGCAAATACTGGGACAGACTAACCCATCTGACAGTCTCACAGTGTCTGCATTGATATACAGGGACAGAACAAAGGCAAAAGCATGCCTCTCTTAAGTACCTGTGAAGGGATAACAAGCTGTGTGCCTATGTTTCCCTCTGTGGCATCTACATTCAAATGTAAGGTTGAAGGCGGCCCCCAGTCAGCATATACAAACAAAAGGAGGCCGGATGGCCCCTTAACTTCGGCCCAGCTGGAGGTTAAAAAATGCTCCCTCGCTGCCTGCACATTGCTGCTGGGAATGGAAAGCAGTCAACGTGCAGGTGTTGCTGAATGTGTCCCGGTGTCTGGAAAGTACACAGGGACAAGTTCAGCATATTTTTGTGGGGAACAACTTCTTGACGTGAAAAGAGCGGGGGGCGCCGTGTACCTGCGTGTACCCCCAACTCGGGCCCTGGGTACTTGCAAAACAACACCGCCATGTCATCTTCGTGCGCTACAGCTGCATAATGGAAGCCGGGCTCATGCCAGACGACAATGTCCACGACGGTCAGATGACAGCCTCCACTTGCTCCGGTCTGTGGTACCAAGCTAAATAGACCGCAGAGCACAGCACAGTCCAAGCCAATGCAGACAGGACCAAAGTCAGAGAGCTGGTTGCCAATTCTTGTCAGGAGGCGTGAAGAAAGGGAAACTATGATTGCATTAGTCACCAACAGTTCCTGTTGCTGTGAAGTAGTTACGAATCCAAGAAGGCACAGGCAGCTTCAAAGGCAATCAGTTCCAAGAGACGATCCAGTTCATCTTCAGTGAAGAGGACCGCCATCCAATCCAGCAGTATGAAGGAACAGATGTGCTCCTTGCACCACAAGGTTGAAAGGTGCATACCATCGCAACCTGGGAGAGGTTCGATGTAGGCATGGCACAGGAGCCATTGCGCACACGCACAGGCGCAGCTGTCAGCCTGTCTGACACATTGTAAGGCATCCCATAAACGTGTCTCACCGAAGCAGTCTTGCACGTGGACCAACAAAGGAGTCACCCACAGCTCATGATCCAGGTCAGCAAGGGATGTGTTTGAAAGGCAGACATCCATGGCCCACTGAAACAAACATCTTCTGCAGGAAAAGACGGGTTGCACGCAGGTGAAGTAGGTATGGCGGAACGTTAGCCTATAACTGATGCCCAGCACAGCCAGTGGGACACATCCAAAGAGGAGCTGCATGCGGTCACGGTACAGTTTCAACAGACCGGGCTCTGCCTGGCCCACTGGACGGTCAGACATGGCGTGAGAGCAATCTCAGACCCAGCGCTCAGCTGTACAGCCAAAGTAATGGTCAGGAAGGGCTAAATGCAGTGTGCAAATTGGGGGACTGACACCCGGTGGTACTTCCGGAAAAGCATGGAAGGGAGGGACAAGGCCAGAGCCCACAAGTCTGATAAAAAGTGTGCAACGGCCTTCAGTATCAGACGCTATCAATACTCTGTGTGTCAGTTCACCGCGAAAATAGTGGGCGAGCCGTGTTCAGCACTGGCTAAATCGCGCGGGACAGTCAAGACACCTGGTATCCGAAGGTCTTTGGGCTAGTGTGGGAGTGACTAGTTGTCCAATCAGAGGCCCATTGTGCCTGCACACTCATTGAAGTATGCTTTCGCTGTGGGAATGTGAGGCCACGATTGACTATCCACAATCATTTATGGGGGAGTTATCAGAACATTGGCACAGGAAGGAGATGTTGTGCAACTGTTACCATATGCGTAATGCCTGGCCTGTACACGCAGGAGGGGCCATGTAGCTCCTCATCACCTAAACGGACCAGGGACTCTGCATTCGAGGCTTCATCTTCGGGGCGGGGGGCTGGCTGGGCTCGTCCATGGCACGCTCGCCTTCTGTTGCTATCGAGTCACCTTTTGGAGTTAGGTCACTTTTGTCAGCATGTTCTGCACACAGCACAACTTAGCTGTTCATGTTTGCCACATTTGAATTGAGGTGACATGACTTTTGCCTTGGCTTTACTAGGCATTCCTGTCAGAATGTCATCAGTCACACATCGTGTTGGTGTGCAGACAGGGCTCCACGTTCGGATCGTAATTGGCCGGCGGTCATGCCGCAGCAGGAGCGGTCTTTTAGAGCCGTTGTACAGCTTTCCCTGTCCGCCGCAGTCGGATTTGCTGCTTTTCCGTCCGTGGTGGACGGTGTTTTGTGACATCCGTCCGCCGCGGTCTGATTTTGCGTACGTTGCATCGTAATTTGACCGACTGAACTGCTGCGGGCCATGTGTGGGGATTTTCTGCCACACCATGGCGGTCGGAGGGCTTTTCCATCCGGCATCGTAATGGGCCCCTTAGTCTTTCCCTCTCATTACAGGTACACAGCTAAAGTTTGAAAAGCTGGTTGATTGGTAAGTACATGTAGCGGATGCAGCAACTGCATAGAGTAGTAGTTATACACATGTAGGGATGCAGGAAGTAACTGGCAATCTCATAATTTTGCAGATGATCATTGAATAAGAACTCCTTACGGGCTCGGAGGAGTTAATAGATTTAATCTTGTGAATTCCCAACCACCAAGGGTGAGTACCCCAAGAGTATGGCGGCTCACACATTGTACATTTTTTATGCCACACCATAGTAATAGGAATTTCGTTTTCCTTTGAATAGGCTGTCGCACTTCCTTCTTTTGTCCTGAAGAAGACCCTACTTGATGTATCTACAAACACATATATATATATATACAGGGTCAAAACTGGCTCACTATAGCAATTATTTTAAAAAATAGGACTAGCTAAAGTGAAAGACCTGAAAAGGACTAAGAATTTTTGTTATTGTCTTGTTTATTGTTTGAATTTGAAAGGTCACCCATTTGCACTATATGTCACCACAGTCACCCATTGAATTGTCTGTGTATTTGTTATTGTGTTTTCTTTGTCAGACAGCCACCAATGGTGTTATCTTTTTGTATAAAATTGTTTACACAATTAGCGAGAAAAATAGAGAAGCAAAACACATAATTTAATAAATATATATATTTTTGATAAAAACTGACAGAGGTGTGGTACATTTATAAAAGTCTAGTACAAAATCACTATTGATTGCGAAAGACATAATCAGGTTCTGAACCAGTACCCCGTGGTACTTACCCAATGGAACCACTTGTAGCTTTAAGGTTCCTTAGTCCAGCAGTAATCTAAAGTTCTAGGGTCAGTGCCCCAATATTTATACCACATTCCCCTTTAAAGTTGGCACAAACAAAGTTTCACCAGCATACAGAATCCAGTTCTGCCTGGCTCAGGCCAGACTCACTCCAGGGGGTGGAGACAGCATTGTGTAAGACAGACACAGTCCATTCAGGTGCAAAAAACAACTCCTCCCACTACTCTAAATGCAGACAGGTATATTCAGCCTTGCTAGGAGTCACCCAGGAAAGGCAGAGCAACCTCAATCTCCCCATGTGTCTGTCTAGTGTGAATGCACATCCCCATCTCCTGTCACTCTAAACACAGACAGGGAATCCACAAAAGGCAGAGGGACACAGGATGGTTAGACAAGAAAATACCCACTTTCTAAAAGTGGTATTTTTAAACACATAATATAACAAGCATTTGCAATGCAATAGGTCTCGCATTTACATGAGTTTGAGCTATTGGCATTGTAAATGACAATGTCTTTTATTTATGTTTTAAAAACGAAAACAAAAATAAAAGGCATTGTCATTTACAATGTCAATAGCTCAAACTCAGGTAAATGCGAGACCTATTGCATTTGTTTGTGATAAAAAATGGAATTTATTAAAAGGTGATATTATTATTTTCGATGGATCCTACGAAATTGCGTTCACTGGCTGAAAATATTCTAATTTACGCAGATTTATTTTTATTATGATGCACCACAGCAACTGCATGTGGTGAGTAGCAATCATACATATCAATGGAAAAAGCACAACGACAGCAGATGGAAAATATAACCTATTTCCCAGATGCAGGCCATCATTTGATGCAATTTGTCATCTGCTACATTGAGAAAGGGTGAATGGAAATTGAGGTCCCAAAATGATCAAAGCTATGTCAAAACTACCAGTAAATCTATTTTACGGCTGGAACGTTTTATATGTATCTTTTTTATTTAATACGTAAAACTTTGTGTAGTGGCTACCTTCGTCAAGGGAGAGGATTGTTTAGATAATAAAAACACAAGTGTGAAGAGATAATCCCGGAGTAGCAGAAAAGAGGTAACGAGGCGTGCTGTATGTGGAAAACAAAACAAAATAACAAAACATGGCACAAAGCACGAAGAAATAAAATAAAAACAGGACGAAATAAAAGTGAAGAAAGGAGATAACACTGAAGAACTGCGAGTGGAGCAGGTGGTGCGTGCCCCTCCCTGGGCACACAACTAAGGGTGCGGGTCACTCTGCACAGGGGGGGTGCTGCCCATGTGCATGCTGTACCCCTGAGAGTGGGGTGGCTCCGCTGGCTGCTCTCTATCCTGGCATACTTGGATGGGGGGGCGGGGGTGCTGCCACCTACCTGCAGTGCTTCCGCTCGTTGCTGGCACACATAGGCGAAACTCCAACACTGTCTGCACGAGGAAGTGATCACTTCCAGATGATGGATGGACGGAATGCCGAGCTCCTGCAGACCAGGGTATTCCACGACGCAGGGGTGGGTGTTGGAAAGACCAGGAAGTGACATATGGGGAGTTGCGACTGGAGGGGCAGTGCACTGGTGGAAACACAGAGCGGTTCCTGGGTAATTAGGCACTGGACCGCGAATGTGTATGCAGGAGCCATGATGGGTGTGGTAAATCCTCGCTTCTCCTCCTTCTAAGCTTTGCTAAACAGGAATGTCCACCGAGGGAACGTGACAACTCCACTCGTCTAAGTGCACTGTGAGCAAGAAATAAATGCGCCCGGCCAAAAGTGAAAGAGGCGCTATTATTAAATAAATAAATAAAGGTGCCCCGTGAAAAGTGAAAGCGGCGGTATTAATAAACAAGCATTTGCAATGCAATAGGACTCGCATTTACGCAAGACCTATTGCATTGCAAGCGGAGTGCGGGCGGGCGAGAAGGCATGGACTGCGGGAGGGGGAGGCACGGGAATAAAATAGTGCTCACAGTATAAATAAAACATACTGTGCAACACTCAAAGTAAAGGGGCCAGTAGCCATGGAAGGATACAAATGACGACATGCTCGTCATAAGGAGGGACTAAGAAGCCTAAAACCAATCGGAAGGCAGCATTTAGGAACAAAGCCAATGAAAACGATGGGCGGAGAGTGGGCGGAGCTTCCACTCCATACTGAATACTGCATGCCTCGCAAAGCAAGCAGCGCATGCGCGCTGCCGCTATAAGCTCGACCTAAAAATCATCTTTACTAAAAGATGTATTTTTAAATCCTGAGTTCAGGTATTACTAAACTCCATTTTTCTATTAGCTTCCAGTGGCAAGCTACCTTGGTAAAGTGTTACCAAGCAGCTCCCATGTTAACCTATGGAGAAATAGCCTTTCAACAGTGAAAACGAAATACACTGTATTTCACTATTAGGACATGCAAAAACACACCACTACATGTCCTACCTTTTAAACACACTGCACCCTCCCCATGGGGCTACCTTGGGCCTACCTTAGAGGTGACTTAGATGTAAGAAAAGGGAAATGAAGGGCCTGACTAGTGGGTGCACTTGCCAGATCAACATGGCAGTTAAAAACTGCACGCAGACACTGCAGGGGCAGGTCTGAGACTCCTTTGAAAAGCTACTTGTGTGGGTGGCACAACCAGTGCTGCAGGCCCACTAGTAGCATTTGATTTACAGGCCCTGGGCACACACAGTGCACTGTACTAGGGACCTAGTAGTAAATCAAAAAAGCCAATTATGGAAACACCAATCCATAAACACAATTTACATGGAGAGCATATGCACTTTAGCACCGAATAGCAGTGGTAGAGTGCCCAGAGTCCTTAAACCAACAAAATCAAGGTAAAAAACAGGAGGCCAAAAAGCAAAAAGTCTGGGGGTGAACCCGCTGAAAAGGCCAAGTCTAACAGCTCCTCTTTGAGGATTTTCACAAAGAGTTTGATGTACCCCAGGGGCACTTCCTGCTCCACAGAGCAGTGGCTGCGGCGATCAGGACATGATGGGGGGCGTACTTGTCAGAACCACCACAGCCCAGGACAATACATGGTTATGTCCTCAGGCACCGTTAAAACTGCCACCTGTTTGTATAGGGTGATCAGGAACAACCATTGGATATATTACGAGCTCACTGGAAGGAGGACCTGGAAATTGTGATACTCAGGAGCGATTGGGTGAATATACTGGACCGGGTGCCCAGAGTTTCGAGGAACGCCCACTTTAAGTTAATCAATTATAATTATTACCTTACTCTAGAAAGAGTGACTAAGTATTTTAAAACATTTGGGTCAACATGCCCGAGATGTGGAGTAGTTCGAGCTGAATTTTTTCATATGTTCTGGGACTGCCCACAGCTGGTGTCCTACTTAGAAGAAGTCACGACCGCCATAGCTGACATTACAGAGAAGGAGATTCCCTAATCCCCTGCGCATTGCTTATTAAGTTGGTTCTCGCACACAGCTAAGACCAAGGTTACTAGTAGGTTCCAGGACTTGGCCTTTCTTTCTGGCAAAACTGGAAATTGCAAGGCATTGGAAGGAAGCTGGGGTCCACGGATCATTGTATGATGTGGAGAGCTGGAGAGATGGGCAGGATACGAAGGCAAGGTCCTGCTTAGAGAGGCCAGGTGAGGACGAGGCTCATTGGATGTGGCCAGGGCATGGGAGGCGCTGGTGGATTGTTTGAAGAACCCAGATCCCCCATCCCAAAAGGCGTCCCCTGTGACTTGAGAACCCTGACCCCCTAGTGGGAATGGCTGCCACACTTGCGACCCTGCTCACTGAATGTTGCCCTGCACAGATAGCTCCCTGACGTTTCCTATTGCTGTACATTTTCCATTTCTTGTTGCATTACACATTTGTCGCTGGGATGGATAGACCACGGAGAGACCACGGAGAGAGCATGACTCAGGGGAGTGGGGGGAGTCTGGGGATGTTGTGAGTGAGAGACAGACACGGTCGCACATGATTATGTACTGATTATAAGATATGTGACAATAATATTTAACCTGTTGCTTCTGGAGAACTTGTAAACCAATAAAATCTGTTTTAATAATAAAGTATTAGATGTTGTGTTAAAAAATGAAATGTTCATTCTGCATGTAGCTGTAAGTCTGTAGTTATCAGTAAAAGAGGCAGTGTTTCTGAAATTATAAAACAAAGAATCTGCAATCTGTTAATACAAGGCCTAGTGTTTTTATGAACCTTACTGGGCACATATTTTACCCCTATGAGATGTTTGAGTGGAGATATTGCTATTTCTAGAGTAAAACACTCTGCTCACTGTTTGGAAAGGTGTGTCTAGAGGAATGTGTTACTTCATAAACTGTTATGGAAACATGTTTGATGGCATGTTATAATTTAATTGTGAAAAAATGCACTGGTTGAGGGTGTTAAATTCTTCAAGGGAAAAAATATGTAGTCAGCGGTACAGTACATGTACCTATGTGATTGTGGGTGAAAAATGTAAAAACAATTTATAGTGATTTATCACGGTTATCTTTTATTGATCAGTATGCAACTTTACATTTTTTGGTTATTTTGTCTTTTTTAGGTGGAGAATGTAAAAGAGAAGTTTTGAAAAACAGAAGTATGTCACAGAATATTTGGAGGAAGAAAACAAAAAATTGTTCAAGAAAGAGGGAACAGTAACTGTGTGGAAAGTCGGAAAAACAAAATAATTGTACAACTAATGTTGTTGTTACTTCCTACAGCAACATTTGTACCCTTGGAGAAGCTTGTTCTGTGTAGCTCTACTTGTTTTTGACGGAATGATCTGCTTACTTAAACAGCAAAAAAGTGCTTTATTTACAGAAGGAGGGTTGTTATCTCCTTGAGCAGGTCTAGATTTCTGTAATGGGTTTAACACACTGGTTGTTTCTAATTTCCCAACTGAACTCCTTTTTTGCAAATTATATTGTATTTGAAGTGACTCTTTTGCCACCTAGGGGCCGATTCCGATCTCGGCCGGTAGGGCACCGAATCGGATTCGGCTTAACCGGATCCGATTCGGAGCCCTCTTTTCCGACCGACTCGTACGTGCGTCCGGCCGAGCGAGTACGATGCGAGCGCACGCGAAATCGCCGACCGACTCGTACGTGGGTACGAACCGCTCCGACCGACTCGCACGGACACGACTCGCACCGCGCAATGGAGACGTTCCCCGGCCGGGCAAGTACGATGCGCGCCGCGAGCAGTCCGACCGACTCGCGCCGTCCGGCACGAAAGAGCTGTCATAGCCGGACTTTGGGGGTCCGTGTCGGACCCCCCTGTACGCGTAGCCGCGCGAGTCGCACACAGGGGGGACCCATGGGTCCCCCCTACCTGTGCATGTACGGCGCGATTCGCATCGAGGCGTACCCGCTGTAGGGGGCACCCTTGTTCACCTCGCACCCATTGAGTCAATGGGAGCCGCGTACGCGTTGTACGACCGGCTCCCATTGACTTCAATGGGAGTCCGACCGAATCGAGTCCGATAGCATGCGTACGCATCGTACTCGTTCGGTCGGACTGCCAGAGTCCGATTCGGTCAGAAATCTCTCCGAGTCCGGCTCGGTCGGAGAGATTTCCGGCCCGAATCGGAATCGGCCCCTTAGTCTGCCAGAAAAAGACTATTAAAGCAGATATTGTTTGGCAGGCCAAGGTGGCTGAAATAAAGGAAAAGAAGATCTACGTACATCAAAATCCAGTGGCCAAATAAAGCAAACGGGGTGGAGGTGTTGGTGTCATGGTGATTGATCAAAGGCAACAGAAAATGTAAAACAATTATAACGTTTGTTGCTTTGTTTTTTACGGTTGTTGTAGTTTGTTAATGTAGTTGTTGCTTGTAATGTTGGTAAATTGCTTTTTTTTTTTTTAAATGCTTCAAGTTACTACAGATTTAGCTTTTAAAGATTTCAATATTATTGCAGTCTTGCAATGTTGAATTAAAGTGGCAGTTCCATCTTAAAGAACCACAACTGTTCTGCTGCATATATATGTATGTTTAAAGTACTCTAGAGAGATTAGTGCTTCTTCCCACTGTAGTATAAATATTTTTATACAAGAGGTAGGTTTTGGTACAGAGGCAAATACATTCTCATAGTGTACTACACACTGCTGTCAGTTGCTGGAGAGGGCAGTTCTTTTGCACATCTTAGTATATATGTTTGTCACTCTGGAGACAAGTTGCGGCACAGAGGTCTGTCTCTGTGTACACCTTATTATACATGCCTGTCCACATAAGGAGATGTAGAGAGAGGTGAGTGTGTCCTTACATTAAAATATTCACACTGGTTGTCCAAGACGATGTTGTCAACAGAGAGGAAACTACATTTTATACTGTAATAATGACATTCATTATCATGAAGAGAGGTATAAGCAGAGAGAGCAGTCGGTACCCACAGTCTATTTAGCGCATGTGTTACTCTGGGGAGATGTCTGAGCTGACTTAGCAGTTTCTCTACAACCTAGTCTATATGCTTGTCATCCAAAAGAAAGGTTTTAGTGTAGAGCTCATTTCTTCCCCACACACTGATTGTAGAGCTGTCATTCAGAGATGTCGTAGCAGCGAGGCTAGTCCCTCCCTACACCCTACTACGCACAATGATCATCCAAGAGAGAGGTCTAAGGATAGGGGCCAGTTCCTCCTCACACCCTACTACACGTACCCGTCATCCAAGAGAGGGGTCTAGGCAGAGAGCCCAGTATCTCACCACACGCTAATATGCATACCTGTAATCTGAGAGAGGTCTCAGTGTAGAGGCCAGTTTCTACCTACATCCTAGTACACACACCCTTCATCCAAGAGAGAGTTCTTAGTGTTTAGGCCAGTCCTTCACCACACTGAATTGCACATCCTTGTTGTCCTGGGGAGAGGTCTCAGTAGAATGGCCAGTTCCTATTATACCCTACTATGTAGAGTGGTTATCCTGTGGTAAGGTATTTTTGAAGAGTCCAGTCTCTCGTCATTCCCTACTATATACTGCTGCCATACTGTGGAAAGCAAACACAAGGAGATGATGGACGGAGCGCTGAAACTTTTCAGACACTCACCCCCAGTCACAGATCTGGGTTGAATCCATCATCGTTCTTTAGCTCACTTCACCACCCCAGTTCAGACACAGCTATATGCAAATCAGTCTTGATCCTGTGCCTCATGGGAACAGTTCGGACCGGACTGCCAAGCCATGTCTTCCCTGGACCGGAAACAAGCATCCTGGGACCGGTTTCGGGCTAACAGCCCTCATCAGCCAGGCTAGCTTGAATCCAGTGGCAAAGTGAGCAAGGGACCCACGTCTGGGCATACCCTGCCAACTTAGGGCAAACAAAGCAAACACAAGGAGATGATGGACGGAGTGCTGAAACTTTTCAGACACTCACCCCCAGTCACAGATCTGGGTTGAATCCATCATCGTTCTTTAGCTCACTTCGCCACCCCAGTTCAGACACAGCTATATGCAAATCAGTCTTGACCCTGTGCTTCATGGGAACAGTCCAGACCGAACTGCTGGGACTGGAGTGGTTACTTTTCCTAAAGTCCTAAGAGAAGGAAGTAAAAGTTGTAAGTACTGTAATGAAGAAGAGTGTACAGTATATGATTTGAAAAAAAAATTACGATCTCGCGATGAAAAAAAGTATGGGTGGTAGAGAAAATTGTTTATAGAAAAAGGTGTCAGTGGACAGGCTTATGTGTTTGAATACTCTACTATCCACACTAAAGGATGCAGACCTGTTGTCCATGAGAAATACACTAAAAGTTCAAACTCGTTCAAACTCGTGAGGCCCTCGTGAGAGTCGTAGAAATACACGGCAGAAGGCAGGTGTTTGGGTGCTCCTATAATCGCGTGAGGCTCGCAAGACCGTAAAAAAAAGAAGTGGGGTAGAGAAAATCTGTCCCAAGAGAAAGGTTTTAGTTGAGACTGTTGTGTGTGTGCAGACCATAGACAGGAGGACTCTAAGGGATACCGACTGTGAAGAAAATAAATGGGCCTGCCATGATGTGTTTTATGAGCTCATGAAAGTCACAAGATCGTACGGGGGGAAGTAAAAAAAAAAAGGGCTAAGGCTCAATCAATAGTTACCATTCCTATTACATGGTTAGAGAGATGCTGTGATGTGATTGGGTGAAGGACCAGAGAGAGCTCAGTCTGTCCTTGATGCCGTGGAGGAGAAGGAAGACTCTTTGATTTGTGCTCAGAAGAAGTTAATTTATCTCGAGCTGAAGTAGACTGGTGTGGTCATTAGCATCTAAGAAAGAACTCCAAGTTCAGGTATTTAGCAATATATTTCAAAAAAAATTGTTATGAAGTGTTAATAAGTGTACTAATGTTGGTCCACTTATTCTACAGTATGTTTACAAAGTGGACATTTGTTTAGGGAGGTGTAGATGTGTTAATATAGGTTGTGAGAGGCACATATTACAGTGTACAGAGATGTGAGTAAGATTTGCAGATTGTGTTAAAAAATGAAATGCACAAACTGTGTGTACTTGTAAGAAAGGAAGCAGTGTTTGCCAAATTATAAAACAAAGAATGTAATAATACAACCTGCACTGTTGTTATGAAACTCATAGTACATATACTTTGGCCCTATGAAATGTTTGAGTGGTTATATTGCTATTTCTAGAGTGAAAAGCTGCAGTGAGTGTTAGCAAGGGTGTCTCAAGAGGTCTGTGTTACTTTATAAACTTTTATGAAATAAGGTTTGATGTAATGTTATAATTTATTTGTGAAGAGTGCAGTAGGTGAGGGTGTGGAATTTTTCAGGAGAAAGGAATAACAGGTTACTGGTACATTAGATATAAATATGTGATTGTGGGTGAAAAACGTAGAAATGTTTACAATATATACTGTCGCATCACTGTTATCAATCATTGACCTGCATTTAACTTTTATCTTTTTGGTTATTTTGTCTTTTTCTTAGGAAGAAAATGGAAACGTGCCCTGAGGAAATAATTATCTGCTTTCATAAGTAGCAAAGAAGAGCCTTGTTAAGAGAAGCAGGATTATTGTGTTGTTCAGTAATAACTACATCTTTAAGCAACGTGTATTCAGGCTAGAAGGATGTGGACTCACCTGAACAGTTGAGTACTTAAGCAGCACGAGCTAACTCTGGACGAGCTAGGCTTTGTGAACTGTATATATAGATGTGCTGCTTTGCTGAGACTTTATTGCAACCTAGCCTGCCATAACATAGCACAAATCTAAAGACACTTTGGCAGGCTAAGGTGGCTAAAAGACTGAAAAATAAGTGCTACCTATATCAAAATCCAGTAGGCAAATAAAGCAAAAGGGTATGGGGAGGTGTTTTTGGGAGGTGCTTATGAGCATCAGAATTTGTTTTTTGTATTTTAAAGTTGTTGGGGTTTTTTCATGTTATAGTGGTTAATATTGCTGTTAATGTAGTTGTTGTAGTTTTTTATTGTTGTTAAATTGTTTTTTTGTAATAAATAAGTTTAAAGTTCCTTTAGATTAGTTTCCTTAATACTTATTATAAATTTCAAGTTTATTCTAGTATTGGAAAATTGAGTAAAACTGGCAGTTCCATGTTGAGGGACTGTAAATATGCTATTACATGTATATATATATGTGAATGGTACTATGCTCATCTTTTACCCTATAGAGAGTTGGTAATAGAGGAGCCAATTATTTTGCAATGCAGGTGTCGTTAGTTGTCATACAACAGCGGGGTGTTGCATACTGTGTATAGGTAATTCTAATGCAAGAGGGTATCTTTGCACAGAGGAAAGTGCATGTTTATACTTTAATACACACTTTTATCAATCAGCTGCTGTGCACAGCCTATTATGTATGGGTGTTGCCATTGGGAGGTGTTTGAAACACAGGTAAGTATATCTCCACAATGAACTATGTACATGAGTTATCCAAAACACAGTTCTAAGCAGAGGATATTCTATTTTATACTCTACTATGGACATGCATCAGTATGAAGAGAGGTATATGCAGAGAGGACGGTTTCTACCCATAGCCTACTTTGCACATGTTATTCTTGGGAGATGTCTCACATGAGAGGGCAGTGTGTTTTCATATCATAGTCTCTATTCTATTGATATTATGTAAGACATACTTTTGAGCATAAAGGTAATTTCAACTCCATACTTTACTTGTACTTTTGTCATACTGGGGCGAGGTGTACCCTGGTAAGATGTGTCAGCAGAGATACAAGCCCCTTCCCAGACAGCACTGCATATCTCTGCTTTTCGAATTAGATGTGTAAGGACAGAGGCCACTGGTTCACTACACTGTACTGTACATCCATGTTGTCCTGGAGATAGGTGTTAGTGCAGAAGACACGTTTCCCTACATACTACTGTATATATTTGTGATCCTGAGCAGAGCTGTGAGTGGACAGGAAAATCAATACACACACAATATAAATGGTTATTTCCCCGGGGAGAAGTGTCAGTTGGGAGGGTAGTACTTGTTATACTAAGGGCCTGAGTACGATCTCGCTAGCAAGGCCTCCAGACGGGTTCTGGAACGAGCAAATCCGATTCAGAGCCTATGTTTCCAACCGAATCGTCCCCCGTTCTGAACGTCCAAGTACGATGCGAGGATCTTGTCCGCATCGACTGAATCGTTTCTCAACCCGATCCTGTCAGTCCAACTCGTTCGCAGCCGAATCGTGCCGTACGATGCACGATTCAGACAGCCATATTGACTCGGTCTCAGAAAGACGAAATGGCTGTGGGAATCGGACTTCGGGGGGCTGTAGCGGGCCTCCCTTCACCTGGGGCCCTCCGAATCTGTTCCATGGGGGTACCCATGGGTCCCCCCTTTCCATGCATGTACAGTGTGGTGGGCACCATGGGGTGCCCACCACAGGGTGTACGCTTTTCCCCACCCACCCCTTTTTGCTATTAGAGCCTGTGTACGCGTTCAGTATACAGGCTCCCATAGAGTTCAATGGGAGTCTGAGCGAGCCGAGTCCGTCACCATACGGGTGCATCGTACTCAGTCGCTCGGACTCGCAGAGCACAATTCACTAGGAAATCCCTCTGGTTCCGAGTCGTACGGACGGCTTTCCTAGCGAGATCGTACTCGGGCCCTTAGTGTGGAATAGTGAGGTCTTACATGTGAGGTGAGTGTAATCCCCACCCTACTCTGCATACTACTGAGCCTCGGAAAGGTGTGAATGGAGGGGCAGTGTCTCTTTACACCCTACTCAACACATTAGTTATCTTCATGCAAGGTCTCCTCCCCATAGTCTAGTAGTAGGGATTGTAGGATGTAAGTATTTATTATGATCTTGTGAGAGCCTCACAGGATAGCATAAAGTAAAAGGGGTAGCGAAAATCTGGTGCATATAAATCATATCTATTAGAACAGGATGCGTTCAGTGAAAATGCAAATTTCATCATGAGAGTGAGCTCTCGTGAGAAGCCCAGGAGAGTCAATCACACTACGTATGAGAGCATCATGGCTCTCGCAAGTGTCTTGCAAGAGTCATCAAAAAGAAAAAAGGGTAACAATAGAAACAACATACAGAATGAAAGGAGCTTTTTTAATTAATCATTTTTAACAACTGATTTTTTTGTGTTTTTTAACATTTTTTTACTTCTTTGTAATTGTTTTGTTAAAAAAGTGTTGAACAAAAACAAGAAATTGGGAGTAAACAAAAAAACAAGATCTCCTTCAAAACAAAAAGGAGAAAACACTATGGAAAAAATGGGGGGGAAAAAGTACTGCCTAAGTGGGCATTTATGATCCTGAACAAGCCTATCCTGTGTACCCCTGGTTGTCTCAGGAGAAAAAAGTATCTCCTTGCCAAGCAGCAAAAAAGGGCTTTGTGCAGAGAAGCAGAGTTGTTATCTGCTTGAGCAGTGAGTACCTGGGCAGGCGCTGTCTCACCAGGTTGAAAAGATGTGGGTACCCCTAATGAGTTATCAAGCTCTACAACACAGTGCTAACTCAGCCCGAGCAAGGCATTGAAGGAGCATAGCCCTCAAATGTCACCACATCTCAGTGCTGTATTGCTTCTTCCGGCTCCCCAACTGAACTCCTTTTTCCATACGGTGCAGAGACAGAATATTGAGGTCAAAATATCGAATTGCATGAATATCGAGTCAAGAATATCGATGATGGAAAATAGGTAAGTTTTTTCATTGTTGAAAATATCAATGTTTGTGTAATGTAGAAATATTGATTTTGTAAATATTGATGGCAAATATATTTTTGTAAATAATATCAACTGTTTGTATTTTTTTTCTTTTTGTTTAATGTTGGTTTTTAAATTAATTTGGTAGTAGTTATTTTATATGTTTGAATTTATTTTTTCATGTTAAAATATTTGTTTTAATTGTATTTTCATTTATTTTTATGATCAGGATGTTGGATTTATAGGGGATCAGGGTGGGGAGTAATTTAAAGATATTTGTTTAAAGTTTTAAATATTTTTTAAATTTATGTAAAATTTTAGGCACGGGATGTTGGGTTTATAGGGGATAAGGGTAGGGAGTAATTTAAAAATATTTCTTTAAAAATGTTTAAATTTTATGTAAAAATTTAGGAGTGGAATGTTGAACTTATAGGGGATAAGGGTGGGGAGCAATTTAAGAATGTTGGTTAATAATAAATGTTAATAAAAAAATTATTGAAATGTATACATAATTTTTTGAAAAATTTAATTTTACATTTTAAATTTTCAAAAATGTTGAAGGTTGTTTTGGGTGCTAATATTTTGATGTAAGTTGTATAAAATATTTTATTAAAAAATTGTTTAAATTAAAAAATATTTAAATAAATATATGATAGGTTAATTATTTTTAAATTTGTTTTTATATAATTTTTTAGTTTTTTAATTTTTTAGTATGAATAAAAAAAATGTATTTGGATAATTTAGTAGAGTTTGTAAATTTTAAATATTTAAGTTGTAATTTAGAATGTAATATTTATATTTTTAACTTTTGTGAGAAGGGGTATTTCAAATGTTTAATAATAATTTTTGTAAATATTGAATTTTATAATATTTTTTTTTTTAAATCGTATTTTAAAAATCTTGGAATATAAAAAAAAAATTGTGATACATTTTTTATTTTGATAAAAACTGTAATTTTTAGTTTTTTCATAGTTTTAATTTTTTTATATTTTTATATATTTTAAATCTTTACATTATTTAGCAGTTTCCTTTTGTTTTTTGGTTTTGGAGTTAGGAATAGTAATTTTTGGGGGGTTTATTATCCAGCACTTTCCCTGAGTAAGTTGGTTTTGGAGTTGGAATAGTAGTCCGCCGCGGACCCCCCAGCCATACAAATATGGCGGGGGTCAATCTGGCATGGATGGCGGGCGGATCGCCGCCGCCGGACAGCGGTGGCTACCGCCGGCCCGGCGGGGGCGATCCGCCTGCCATCCTAATGGGCCCCTTACTTTGTTATATATTTTTTTTAATGTTGATTTTATTGTTGTTTTGGACGTGAATCTTTGTTTTGAATTTTTTTGGTCGGGTTTTAGTGAAGTTTAATCTCTGACATATAAAGGTAAACATGTTATAGTTTTAGTTAATTTGTTTTGTAAGCTAATTTTATTTATTTAGTTACAAAGTTTTAAGGCCCATTACGATACCGGGCGTAAAAGAATCCGCCACCCATGAAAGCGGCAAAAATCCGCCCGCCTACACCGTCTGAATACCGACCCAGCAATCATGATGTCCCGAACCGAAAACCGCCAGCGGCGGAAAAAACACAAACACCGCCCGCCCTTGCCCGAGTCGGAGTCAAACCGCCCGCCACGGACGGAAAGACGCACGACAACAGAAAACCGCCCGCCCTCACGGTCGAGACACCGCACGTGAAATTACGATCGCACCGACATGAGCGCGGAAAAACAACAAATACACCGCCCGCCAGCGTAAACAACACCGAAGAAAATGGACACGGCAGAAGCCATGGCGGCCACGTCCCTGCACAGAAACAGCCGCGGACTCAAACAAACACACACAACATGGCAAACAAGTCCACACAGCAACCCACGCACAAATACACAGACAAAGTACACATCCCGAATACACACCACCCCTGGACAAACAAATAAACTACAAAGCCCAGAACACCAGCCACAACACACCTGAAAACAACAGACCATCAGGACACACCCAAACAGGTAAGTACAAAAGCAGCCCCTCCACAGACCACAACCCCTTGCAACATTGCAAAGCAGAGAGGAGAGGAGAGGACACAGTGACACAGCAAGGACAGCAGCACACCACAGATACGCACACATCACACCCACCACCACCACCACCACCAAACACCGGCACCACAAACCCCCTGCACATCACACATCACACACCGCACCAGCACCACAAACACCATGGCATCACACAGAATGCCCAAGTTCACTTCCACTGAGCTGACGGTCATGGTCGACGAGATCGTCAAGGTGCACACACAAATCTATGGCAACCAGGTCCAGCACACACCACTAGCCACCAGAAACAGAATGTGGAACAGAATTGTAGACCAGGTCAATGCAGTCGGGACCGTGCCCAGAAACAGAGGAGAGATAAACAAACGGTGGAACGACATCAAAAGCCTGGTCAAGAAGAAGGAGAGCAAAAATCGAGAGCTGGCTGCCACGACTGGCGGAGGGAATCCCGCGCATTACAAGACCTTCAAAGCGTGGGAGGAGAAGGTGCGAGTCATCATCCATCCGGAGATCCTCACCGGATTACCAGGGGAGTGGAGGCTGGTAAGTACAAACAAATGTATGCCAGCACACCGCTATGTACTCACATGCACTACCACCATGCCATAGCTCCAAGGGACAAACACCCCCATGTCCAGTACACAATACACAACACATCACTCACACATGCACCAGGCACCACCACACACACAGCCCAAACATATCAACTAACAAAACCATGGGGGCATGTGTACACACAGCCAGCCACGTAACTACCAACAGGTCCCCTAGTACTCCAGAAGCGCCACAACGAGCACCCCCCACACCCATGTGGCAGCCGTAGCTGCACCAACCGACAAGTAACAGGTAAGTAGCCGCAACACAAAGGTAGTGGGTGGAGGGGGGACAGCTGAAGTACAACACCCACCAGGCCCCTAGTCCTACAGCACAGCAAGGCGGAGCACCCCCCACACCCATGTGGCAGCCGTAGCTGCACTAACCTACAAGTAACAGGTAAGTTGCAGCAACACAAAGGCAGTGGTGGGACGGGGGACAGCTGAAGTACAACACCCACCAGGCCCCTAGTCCTACAGCACAGCAAGGCGGAGCACCCCCCATACCCATGTGGCAGCCGTAGCTGCACTAACCGACAAGTAACAGGTATGTTGCAGCAACACAAAGTGCAGTGGGTGGGAGGGGGGACAGCTGAAGTACAACACCCACCAGGCCCCTAGTCCCACAGCACAGCAAGGAGGAGCACGGCCCACACCCCACACCCACGTAGCAGCCACTGCAGTGCACACCGGCAGCCGACAGGTAGACATCCCGCCCCAGGACAAACGGTGTCAGTGGATGTCCAGCCATCACCACGACCCATAACACCGCCCCCACCCCCACAGACCTGCAACATGGAGCACCCCCGCCCATAACCATGTTGCATCCAGTCCAGTGCACGCTCAAAAACAACCTGCAGGTGGGAAACTGGACAGGGCGGGGTGACTGGAGGCATGAGGACTGAATTACGACTAACACATGGGACATGTCAAGTAGCAGAGGAACACGCAGCACTGCTCCCTGTCACAACCATGTGAACAATGTGCACACGGACATGAACCACAGAGTCACACCCCACATGACCCATCACAGACACAGCAACACCCAAGGAGCCACGTCTGCATGCAAAAGTCACACTGATTACAGAACCACACGGCAGGCACAGTGCAACCCATCACACACAACTGCAACACCATCAAAGTCCTGTCCATGTAGCCCCTACTGCCTGTCAACCACACATCCCACAACTACGCCCATGTAAGACATACCACACTAGACGCAACAGCGTGGAACAACATAAATGCACACGAACACCACTGGACCCATCAAACACTCAGACACACAATGCACATACAACATACCATCCATCTCATCCGTCAGCCCCAGTCACATGAAAGGTATGTCATCCGAACAGCTGGTCCACATACAGTAGTCACGCAAAGAAACATGCCCATGACAAATCATGTGCCAGAAGTGAATGAAGCGCACGTCACACTGTGAGCAACAACACACATAACATGGGCCACACCCCCCGAGCACTGCATTGATGCACATGGCACAGGGCAGCACGCACACCAAGGAATTGGACCATCTGCAATACGTCGTGTGGCACACAACCATCACTCACTCATAACAATGCGTCCAATTACATGGCCAGAAATCACAACAGACAGCAAATATGCAGGGTATGTCAGACATACACACACCTCAGACCATGCACTGTCATGTTGCCACAACACATGTCACGTTCTGCACCCATGGCTCACAGTATGTACCCCCAAAGCATAGTTCATCTCAAATGCGTTTCAGGGGCTGACCCCCATTATGCCATCTGCGTTTCTAAGCGTTCCATATGAACCCCCAAAGCATAGTTCATCTCAAATGCGTTTCAGGGGGCTGACCCCCATTATGCCATCTGCGTTTCTAAGCATTCCATATGAACCCCCAAAGCATAGTTCATCTCAAATGCGTTTCAGGGGGCTGACCCCCATTATGCCATCTGCGTTTCTAAGCGTTACAATTGAACCCCAAGAGCATAGTACAAACCAACCTCCACGATTGGTCTGGAGTCCGCATACACCAGAGCCACAAAAAGCAGGAGCACAGCAACACACCCATCGGCATTGCCAATCCGTCCCATGCCACATGTCCACAGCACACAGTCCCATTGGCATGCCCACACAACAACAAATAGCACAGCCACACACACGGCTCCGGGAAACCTGTGCACGACTGTGCACGAACTGTGGATGTCAGACAACCTACACATACTTTGGGGCCGATTCCGATCTCGGTCGGAGGCGCACCCAATACCATTCGGTCGGGAAAAAAGCCATGCGAAAGCCAGTTTCCCGACCGATCCGTACAGCACACCGAACGAGCAAGTACGATGCGCACAACAGCAAAAATTCCGGCCGAGCCGTACTCACCCAAACCAGGTCCTGTTCTCCGACCGAGGCGAATCCGGAAACGCCGAATCGAGTCGCACGGAAGGGAAAATGCAGCCCCGTCCGGCCGGACAAGTACGATGCGCTTTCCGTACGCGCCGAACCCGTCGCTACGCACGGCACGTCAAAGCATCCGGGAGAGGCGCACATAAGCTCCGAATCGCGCCACAACACGATCCACGGCTACGAGACGAACACAGCACAGACGAGGACGACGCGAGCGGCGAGGACGAAGCGAAGCGACGAGGACGAAGCCAAGCGACGAGGACGACGCGAAGCAACGAGAAGGACGAACGACACGAACCAACCATGAATCCCTTCGTCCCGATCATACCAATATTCTACATCTACTACCGGAACAGGCACGGACGCGTACGGCGCAGAAGGTAAGTCAGACACCAACCACAAAACACATACAACACGTACACGACACATCACACACATACACTGGGAATCTGAATATACTTGCAACAGCAGCACCATAGGGGCGGGATGCCCATCACCAATGCCACATATGCACACAGGGGCCTGAATGCGCGCCACCACCCCAACCCAGGGGGCTGGATGCCAACCACCCTCAACCAGGGGGGCAGGATGCCTACCACTACTACCACCCTCACCCAGGGGGGCAGGATGCCTACCACTACTACCACCCTTAGCCAGGGTGGCAGGATGCCTACCACTACTACCACCCTTAGCCAGGGGGCAGGATGCCTACCACTACTACCACCCTTAGCCAGGGGGCAGGATGCCCACCACTACTACCACCCTTAGCCAGGGGGGCTGGATGCCTACCACTACTACCACCCTTAGCCAGGGGGCAGGATGCCCACCACTACTACCACCCTCACCCAGGGGGGCTGGATGCCTACCACTACTACCACCCTCACCCAGGGGTGGCAGGATGCCTACCACTACTACCACCCTCACCCAGGGGGGCTGGATGCCTACCACTACTACCACCCTTAGCCAGGGGGCAGGATGCCCACAACTACTACCACCCTCACCCAGGGGGGCAGGATGCCTACCACTACTACCACCCTTAGCCAGGGTGGCAGGATGCCTACCACTACTACCACCCTTAGCCAGGGGGCAGGATGCCCACAACTACTACCACCCTCACCCAGGGGGGCAGGATGCCTACCACTACTACCACCCTTAGCCAGGGTGGCAGGATGCCTACCACTACTACCACCCTTAGCCAGGGGGCAGGATGCCTACCACTACTACCACCCCAACCCAGGGGCGGCTGGATGCCTACCACTACTACCACCCTTAGCCAGGGGGCTGGATGCCTACCACTACTACCACCCTTAGCCAGGGGGCAGGATGCCCACCACTACTACCACCCTCACCCAGGGGGCTGGATGCCTACCACTACTACCACCCTCACCCAGGGGGGCAGGATGCCTACCACTACTACCACCCTCACCCAGGGGGGCAGGATGCCTACCACTACTACCACCCTTAGCCAGGGGGCTGGATGCCTACCACTACTACCACCCTCACCCAGGGGGCAGGATGCCTACCACTACTACCACCCTTAGCCAGGGGGCTGGATGCCTACCACTACTACCACCCCAACCCAGGGGGCTGGATGCCTACCACTACTACCACCCTTAGCCAGGGGGCAGGATGCCCACAACTACTACCACCCTCACCCAGGGGGGCAGGATGCCTACCACTACTACCACCCTTAGCCAGGGGGCAGGATGCCTACCACTACTACCACCCTTAGCCAGGGTGGCAGGATGCCTACCACTACTACCACCCTTAGCCAGGGGGCAGGATGCCTACCACTACTACCACCCTTAGCCAGGGGGCAGGATGCCTACCACTACTACCACCCCAA